>VMBQ01004858.1:34119-70743 GCA_007657795.1 Dreissena rostriformis
ATATTTTATCTATGCCAATAAGAATATATCTGGTGGTTACAAGGTAGAAATCCGTCTTTTTTGCGCTTTAAAACTTAAAAATAATCGCGTTTGTCGAAATGGACGTGTACGTCTAGAAATCCTACTTTCGGTTTTAAAAGCGGTACCGTTTGAAAACAATAAATTACTTGCTAACTATGCTATAGATTTATTTATTTTATGCCAATTAGAATATATCTGGTGGTAACACGGTAGAAATCCGTCTTTTTTTGCGCTTATAAACTTAAAAATAATCGCGTTTGTCGAAATGGACGTATAGAAATCCTACTTTCGGTTTTAAAAGCGGTACCGTTTGAAAAATAATAAATTACTTGCTAACTAAGCTTTAGATTTAATGACAATTTTGCACACTTTCAAATTGTATCTATATGTATTGACTAATATGTACTTCATTTCAAGGTGTGTGACTTTAATATTTTGTTTACCGATCGAAAATACGGAATAATTAAAATTGTCATTTGAGCAGACATTAAAATGTTTAAACACATCCTCCTTCAACGAATACAAACAAATTATTATTTAGAAAATATAATGGTATACAGTATATACCCATGAAGACTAAAGATACTAAGATTATATAATGAAAATACCATTTTCAGTTTGTTCGAAATAATAGTCCGTTTCAACTCTTCTTGAATCTGGGAAAGGCACTGACTGTCGGTAACACTGTCTTGTGATTTGTTACATAGGCTCACTATTAGTTACCAATGCTTCATACACCGCGTTACCAAAACAAAACACTAAATTGGTTAAACGTGCCAAACAGACTTAAATGCCTAAAAATGCATGTTTTAATAACAGCTTTATACAACGTCTGAATTGATATGTGATGATAAACAACGTTATCATTTAACCTGACCCAGAGCGAAACAGGTTATCAATCCCTTGATTAGTTAAACCAATATAATAAAGCAATGAATCAATAGCCCATTTCACCAGGAGATCGGCAATAATCGCAGAAACTCGGAAGTCTAAGTCACATGAATCGTTATCAGCTGACCACGCTAACCAATCAAATTCTGGGGTATTATGTTTAAATTAAATCAGCATGGCGTCTGCTTCAGCAGTTTCCTTTGTTGAAATAAAAAATGCCTTTGTTTACCAACTGCTAGAGTATAAACTGACACGTACAAATATCAAACTGACACTCGTTGTCATGTCGTACTATATTTATAATGAGTTACGGAAGCTTCTTATTTAACGAGCTTATACACGAGCCGGCTTTTTAAATTAAATATGAAATGACAAAAGGGGTAGGACAATGTTTTATCCACGATTTAAAATGACAAATATATCAAGGGGGTGATTTTACACAATGCATCAGTAGGATTTTTATCGAAATTGCGATGTCTATATTTATGGATGTTTTTTTTTAATACAGTGATTAACTTATCTGTACATTTTAGTTCAGGGAATGGCTTAATAGTGGAATATATGAATATAACGTGACTAGTGTATTCCTACTTATTCCGTGACATATGGATTATGTTTATTCAGAGAAAATCTCCGATTAAAAAAAGTAATTGAATGGAACGTTGGTCAAGTGTGTCACACGGCTGGTAGAAAAACACGAATGTTGAATAAAACAGCGTGTTTTCGAAGCCATATCTGGTTTTTATTTTTCGAATAAGAACAACGTTCGCATAATAAACACAGCATCATCGGCCTTTTTAAACATGTAGTTTAAGCTATATTGTTAACACCAGTGGTAATTTAAGTCGATTTAATGGACCCGTATAATGAATAACACCATAATCCGTTATAGGTGACGAGCGGAAGCGTTTATTCTTTATCGTCTGCGATACAATTTGTGTGGCATATTGTTATCTTTTTCTGGCTTTTGAGTAGCAACGCTCGAAAGCTGTTTTAAATTTATTTGCCGAGAAGAAAAATACAGTAAAATTCAGTGCACATCATTAAGATGACAATATGAACATTACACCATAGTTCGAATTCTACGAGCAAAAAAGCACTCCATTATCAATAACAAATTATAATGTGAATTGACATTACTGGCATTTCAAGAGAGAAGTTGTACATATCGACTATTTTAATTCATTGTAGATCTAACGCATTTCAGATTAGGTGGTAATCCTGCTTTGAAATATATGGGGACATAGTGCTATCGATAATGTTATGGTTTTCTTTAATAGCGGATATGGTATTCCTTGGATATTTTAGTAGATATAATTCTAGAACCCTCGTGGTTGAATTTATATCTTAATCGTTCGTTTGGCTAATACACAGTGTTTAATCGAAAACAAAAATGTACGAAATAAAGAATTGTGGATTGTAACAGTTAGGTTGGTCATTAATGTCGAACATGAAATGTTGAAAAGTCACCCCATATTTGCAATTGAAATAAATTGTATATTTTATTGTAAGAGAACATATCAATGTTATCAACGGCGGCGCTAAGTAGCATTTGTAAACTGATAAACGAACAGTTCAAGTATGGATTCGATTTGCACAAACGAATATATGGTTCGATATTTTCGTTAAAGCGTATTTGTCTTTTAGTAAGGTACATGCATAACAACTCTTCTGTATGTGAATTGATGATAAGCTGGTCTTTCATCTATTACGTGTTGATATTACAACATGTTGGACACACACAAAATAACGTGTTTTGTGCTAGCGTTTTTATTGTTTGCACTTGTGTTGAAGTTAGTGCATGCAAATAGATCCTCATGTGACAATTTGTGCGAATGGATGCAATGGGAGGAATGGACAAGTAACTGCCAGTGCGAATTTTCACAGTTGTCCCGCTATAGAACACGTGGGCTTTGTTGTAAGATGAAACATGATACAGAGCATTTGCAATCAAGACTGTGGACTACTTGGTAGAAAGATTTATGGAATTTCCGTGGATATCGATGAATGTGATCCAGTTTGCTACCATGGTGGAATTATATTCTCAGAAGGATATCAATGTTCTAAGCGATATTATGGATTTAGCTGCGAAAAGCGTAAGTGAAAGAGATACATGTGTCTACATTCCCTGTGTGTAAACATTGAGTTTACTAGGAAAGTTACCAGTGACTCTACTTAATTGTGTAACAATTCGGAATATGTAAAATTATAGCCTTGCGTTCTTGATTAATTCATACTAGTCTTTTTGAAACGTTTTTTTTTCTCTTAAAATAATTTATTAAACATTTAGATGCATGTGCTTGGAAATGTTATTTAAATGACTGTATTTCGAAATATTAATCGCAAATGTAATCGAGGTATGTTCAATCATAGTCTGAAAAATCATTTATTATACCGCTTTGCACAACAAACTTTTATGGCTGGTCAACTGGATTCAGGTAGTTTTTTAGCAGATTGTTATGAATAGAAAAAGGTTGTGACGTTATAACTTAACATTGTCGACAATATTTAAAATCGCCAGTAAGATAATAATACATTGCACATACACGGTACCTATACCAAGTGACTTTTTAAGATCTGTGTTGGGAGAATAAAGACCGACCATTTTTAAGGATGTCTTTTTTAATATTTCACCATTTTTAATGGGATAAAGTGGAGAGCCTGCTCATTCGTGAGTTTTCTATAGGTATCGTGCTGTTTTTAAACAATAAAGTTTTTTTTTCAGTTAATCGCAACCGCGTTTGTAATATGAAGTCCCCATCCTGATCCGACTTTTTTCTAACCGTTCAAACGGAATAAACTTAAAGTCAACAGTATTGATAACAAAGCGCCTGTTTATTATATCATAATATCAAAGGCAAACGATACTTATACAAGGCATACACATTTAATCAACCGAAATTTTTATATAGGGATCTTTCTATGCAAAAGTGATTGTTTTTATTATAAAACCACCCTGTTTATCTGGCTATTTATTTCGTGACCACTGATAGTACTAAAATCGTGTTTAGTTTCATGTTACTGACAGAAATAAATTTGGGACGTTCTCTGCACACCCACGCTGATTGTATTTGCAATTAAGGAACATGTATTATTTCTTGATACTCTCCATTAGAACCGACGGAGGGTCATTATCATAACGATTAACTCTTGTTCAAATGTCTTTGTTACGCAGGTTAAGTAAAATGTGTGAATTATTGAAAAAGAATATGTTTTGATTTACCCGAACACATTGAACATATTTTTTTTAAGGATATCTGTATCGTGAATAATCTCATCTTTTAGTCTTACTCCACGGAGGAACCAATATTTGCATCAATCTTTAAGAAAGAGGTGAAACGCTATTTGGCATGTTCTTCTTAACTTCCTGTGTTAAATATTCGTGCTAATTTGTACACATGCACGTCGATAACTCTAGTGAGATAAGAGGCCTCCGATATCTATTTTCAAGAGGAAACTATTCAAACCACGTATTCAAGTATTAGCATTTAAGTTTAAACTACAGGAATATTTGTTAAAAGGCACGATTTCAAAGTGAAGGCGACTTCAACTGTTATTTCTGTAGTTTACTTAATTGTTGGTTATTGTCTTCATGAGGTTATTGTTTTCACAATTATATAATTGGGATTATTGGGATTAGGCAGAATGGTCTACATGGTCTTCGGATTGTATATATGGTTCTCCATCTTCAACCAATAAAGATCTAGAGAAATGAATTGTAACCATAGTTTGGGAAATTCCCAAAATATACTCGACTGTAATAATTGCGCATATAATCCAAAGTGAGATCTGTATGCATGGAGGATACTGGAATACTTCCGAAAGTCAATTTAGTCGGCGATATTACGCAAAATGTTGTGAAAAGCGTTGGTACATATGACTTACTTATTTGAGAGAAATAATTCAATCTGTTAGGCATTTATTAGTGTTGTTTATGGTACACTCCAACATTTAACAACTTTGAAAACTTAGGATTGCCATAAAAGTCACGTGTTTTTGTTTAAAGAAATATTTTAGCTGGCTTTATGATGGCACTGATGTCCATGTAATGCAATTTAGAATTGTGTGTTTTTATATTAATAAAAAGGCTATTATATACGATCCTATAAATCCCTTTTTTTTCAAAACAGGTATAACGTTGCTGATATACAACTTTATTACCTTCACTTTCTGAATAGTTGCATGAATAGGAAGACGGACGGTTGTATAAACGGAACCCACATCCGTCTTTTAGCACCCGGGCAGCCCGACGGAGCAGCGTACGTCAACCGACAACATGTTCATTCCATCAACGTACAGGCAACTTGTGACAGAAACGGTTATTCTATTTATATTATCGATCTCCATGAAAAACTGCAATTATTTTTCACTCCATGGAAACTCTTCCAAAACACGTAGCTAAGGTCTAGTTCATATTTTAGTATTTTAATGATGTTCCCAATTCAAGTATTTCGTCTTAAAATATTTAACAATACAATATTTGTACATCTTAAAACGAAATAATCGCATCATTTGTCAATATCAAACGATACGTTATTAACTTAAAACAAAAATGATTGTTGTTCATGTGCATTTCCACGTTTATTTAATTCCTTTTTCTTTTCTATAAAATGCGACCGTATCTGTGACTCAACATGTGAAAACTGGCTTAATCCTCTTAGTTTTCTCTGAACGCAGATACATGAACACACAGTTAATGTAAATTGTAATTTTGGACATTGAGGTTCCCTACGGGGTTCCCACTGCAAACGTTTGAATTTAGCCATATGTAAAAAAAATATTGGAAGCTGCTTTAATTTAATACTTTTATAGTTAAGTATCATTGTAGGTAGATGTATGCAAGATGTTTGTAATGCAACATGTGTATTAAGTTAGACAATATCTAATACAGAATTGAATTATAATTCATTTGATGTTTGCTTTTTTAATTAAAATAAGGAGAAACAAATTCAAAGACAAATGTTACAGTAAATTGTTGTTATGTCTTTGACAAGACATAAATGTAGAATTTGCCAAGAGAAAGAAATGATTCCGGTCCGTTGAAAAAACATGGCTGCCAGGAGGGGGGGGTGGGTGGCGCATTTTCCTTATTTTTATATAGTAAAAAAAGCTTGTGAACACTCTAGAAGTCACAATTTTGTTTAAGATTTTATTAATCTTGGTCATTATATTTATTTTTGTAAGCAAAGTTGGATGTTTGGCCATGAAGTGTTAAAATATAGGTCAAATCTAACAAATACCTCGTAAACACTCCATACGCCAGAGGTTTGGTTCAATAATGATGAAACGTGACCATGATGTTTTTCTTGATGATATCTAGGCAAAGTTTGACATTGGATCATATGGGGTCAAATTCTTGGTCGTCCAAATCTTACATAACCTTGTAAACACTCAAGTGCAAATAATGTTTTATTCAATAATGATGATACTTTAGAAGGAAGTTTGTAAGTGAAATATTTGGGCAAAGTTTAACATTTGGGTCATGTGGGTCATGTGGGGTCAAAATCTAGGTCACCAGGTCAAAGCTTGAAAAACCTTGTTATTACATGTTCCAAGTCAGGTTCAGGTGAGCAATCTAGAGCCATCATGGCCCTTTTGTTTACACTATATTTAGTCAGTTATGTAAATTGCGTAGAAACCAAGTTAAAGTGAATAAATACCTTATTCCTAACGACATAGACCAAAGTATTCTTCAACTCTGTGATCTCCTTGTTCATCTGTCGGGAAGTTCTGCAGACGGAATTAGTGCAAGAAGCACAGTAGTGTTCAGCATTCTTGCAGAACACAGTTATCTTGAAAGCCTAAGGAGGGTTCAGTGGTCTGGGTCAGTTCGGTTAGTGATATTGATGTTAACTTGGACTCCTCGTGCTAGGAGAGACGTTCGACCTTGCACCATTCTTTAATCACATGCGGGTGATCACTGCGGTTGTGCTGACCATCCCGACCAGACTTACTCATTGCTCCAAGGGCTCAACTGGAACGATTCCGGCACGAATCAGACATATTCATGGCGGATAAAACGTATTACTCTGGAGGGGTAGTGTGGGACCAGGTTGCTTATATGGGCATCAGCATTCCCTGGCACATATATTGCTGTGTGTTAACTGTGGAATGAAATTTAATTCTTATTGGTTTTGATTGTGTTTTTTATAAATATTATGTATTTGGGCTTTAGATAAGTATTAAACACGAGTGTTGTCAATATTTGGCTCATTAGGCTTGTATATGCCAATTGAGCATTAAATGAAGTCTAACACCTATCGAGTCTTCTCCAAACAAATGCAATTGATTGATTAAAATAACTACTGTATATTCAGCAGCAGAGCAAACCCAAAGCCAGACCTTTTTCCGTATTGAAGGATTTTAGGAAAGTTTAAATCAAGATTATGAGTGAAACTGATGATGAGTTTGTCAATGTTTCAAACGCTTACATGAATTATTTAAACGGCAAAACATCCCTAAACAATCTACGGAGCGGACTGACCTCACAATCTACGCACGTCGACACTAAGATAAAAGTACCAATACACTGTTATCAAATTAGGGCAATAAGTTCCTGAAATTTCGCGTGGAAAAAAAATGAAAAATGAGTTCCTGAAATTTCGCGCGGAAACGAAAATTAAATAACTAATGAATTATCAAAATGAAATAACTGCCTGAAAAATCATCGCACCGGAATCACCTAACAATGTGGAAAACATCATATACATGTAGGGATGCTGCATATCAAGTTTTTTCAAACTGGGATCAATTGTGTCTGCGAAAATTGACATATTAATAATCAACAGTCAATATCCCCTGCAAAATCTCTGATCGGAACGTCCTGACAAGGTTGCAAATAACAGAAATACTGCATATCAAATTTAATAAAATTCGGATCATTAGTTACTTAGATCTTGCGCGGATACGAGAAGAGTGACAAACGAACAGACGGAAAGATTGGCACCGAGTAGAACAGAAACAATATCGGGGAAATTCGTTTTATGACTCACGCAAACTCAATTCCGTCAATAATGCAATTCGGCATAATTAGAAAATTAACTCGCCATCTTCGGAAAGCCTTCTGACAGTTTTTATTATGTTAAACCCGCCCCGAGCGGATCCTTCACGATGTGCAATGAAAGTAGACAGCTGTTAGAAAATGACAAGCGAAATAGTGATGTTTCAGGTTTTAACTAGGAAGTTATACCGTTCGTGTAATGAAAGATGCCTAAGCTTGGTCGATTGGTCTAATGCTTATAAATATCGACAGCGGAAGCTACGCCGTATGTCGTATCTATAGTAATCTCGATGCAATATCATCTGTTTAACGATATATTATTGATTGACACGTCGACACAATCGTCATTAATTAAATACTGTATGAATACCCAGGACAAGGGAGACATACAAAACACGAAATGAAACGTGGTCAATACACGACATAAACACTCGAATTCGGATCAACATTTAACTCGTTAAAATCCAAGATGAAAAAACCCTGCATTAATTAAATTACAAAGCATTATAGGAAATTCAAGTTATTCAGCGAAGACAATTGTAATATCTTTATATGGACATTGAATTGTTTTAACTTAATTCTCAAGGTTCATTTAAATCTTCCACATTCCAGAGTTGTTATTGCGATTCTAACCTACATGTATAAAATTGCGGGTGTGCTGTGTTTTCGTTTAACGTAATTATTCTACTGTTAAAAAAAACGAAATAGTTTTTGAACATTTTATTGAAAATGTAACAAAACAAAACATCATTTCACTTGCTGATTTATTAATGTTATATTATTCCTGAATACACGTAATTTAATAATCTGAAACTCAATTTATACCGAGGGTTAATGGCGTTATTAAAAAAGGAAGCTTATGATTCTCTTCAAATGCCAATATATCGGTAAATATATGTTATTCTGGCGTGTTTTCTGATGACGCATGCACACATATACAGTGATCTAACTGACGAACCGGCTTATCCCAACCTTCTATGATGTCAATATGTCAGTATTTTGTAGTGAAAACGTTTAATATGAACAGTGCCATATAGCAGCCGATAGCAATTATGCAATCGCCAAAACAACCCAATTCTCAGATCGGTAGCAATTCTGAATTCAATCAAAAACTAAATCCACAACTCTTGATCATATTTTGCAAAACAACGGTAACCGTTCAGTACGACCGTTAATAATTCGAAAGCCATTTCTGGAACCATCGGCATCGGTCTGCTTCTCATCTGGCTCAATTTAACTCGTCGTGTATACCGAAAATCATAAGCGACTTTGCGATTACATGCCGAACACGATAATATGGTCAATATCCTCCCATATTACCCCAAACGGTCCCTGTACCCGTACTCAAAGCATCGAGGCTGTGACGCACGCACGGAACTTGTTTCATTTCGGTTTTATAATAATTGAAAGCTACTGAAGTATTTAAGTCAACGTCGTAATGATTCGTCCGAAAACTTTGGCCACTTGTTATCAAAAATAAATATCACGTTTATTAATATTCACAAGTTATTTTGCATTTGTATTAGGTTATTTGATGTATAAAAAAACAAGTGACGTAGGCGAATTATGTACTCGGAATTGAATGTTTTTGTATTTATTGTGTTAGTATTATATAGCAAACCTCATTATACGAACATGCCGTGACGAATTCAAAACCCCATTTACACATGTTTTAAAGGCTTGGTAGATAACAGCCCTTTATCTATGGATTGTCAATACCATATACCTGAATAATCTAATCATATTGATAGTTGGGTTTTCCCATTATTTGCGGGTGAGATAATTTGAAGTTTTCTACCGTGAAAAGTTGTATAATCCAAGATTCCCCCTATAGCCGTATGTGATACATTTACAGTTTGTTATCGCATAGCATACACAAAACAGTTTCGCAATATTAACAATGGACGTTAAGGAATGCTTTGGTTGGATTTGTCTGGTATGTTTAATGCCTGGTAAGTCATTTATCACTATGCTCTTCACGTTTTGTTGAATAAATAATTTGGTTTTTTAGATTGATTATTTGAAAGATGTAAACGTATAGCATTATTTGCGGAAATTGCGTTAAAACGTTCACACATCATTGCGGTTATTACTATGTATTGTCTTTACTCATTCTGTTGTTTTTTTTTAAAGACAATGTTTAAATAACGCATTTGCATGAACAATGACTATTATAACTTTATTATGTAAGCAACTTAATGATCTACAAATGCACAGAAAATGCCTCCTTACGTATTAGCCGGTCCCATCATGCGACCATGCATACACTTTGTTCGCGATTCGTTGGGCCCTTGTGTAAAGGACACTATTCACTAATACGATCCTTAGAAAACCTAGTGAAACCAGACTGGTAACCTAAGTTTGTTAAGCACTGGGAACAGTGTGTATACGCTTTAGATAGTCATTTGTCGTAAATCAGTAAAAAGTATTCTCTTAGAGTTGCTAACACATCGTGGCGAGAGTTATTTAGAGCGGTCGTGTTGACTACTCGTCAACAAATCGCGGGTTTGATTCCTAGCCCAGTTATTCTCCCCCACCCCACACCATACATGCGTGTCAAGTACGGCAGTTGTCAGTTTATGGTACGCATATGTGCACTTAATACTGTTCCAGTTTACACAGAACAATTCATTTAGCGAGCGACGTTATTTGACTGGATATAGGTTCTTTTAGTGACATATTTGTAAACTTTGGAGTGGTATATGTGGTCTACCAATATGTACGAATGAAACACCAACTTACAGTCCGGTGACACATTTTTTCGCTAACTTAAATCGAACCAGAATCACAGTGTTGATATAAAGAACGTGCCATATAAGGAATTTATCATATGCAATAATCAGTTTAGGAGTTGCTATTTGTTTACTTAAGTGTTATTTTCTGAACTTCAATTTCGTAAAGATTTCGTTGAAAGAATGTTATTTTATCTTACCTTACGATGTATAAACTTGAGATAATAACTGATAATATTCATCACGTGTATTGAGAGGGCTCCGTCTTTCGTGTACAATAACGTGTTGTGATATGAGTAATAGATAATTAAAAGCGTGCAATACATGATCTTTAAATGTTATATGGATTTGTATTGTAATTGATTGTCCATTTAATTCGTTGTTACTGTTTTCCTTTCCAACAACATACCAGTTTGGGTTATTATAGTATATGCATCGCTAAAGCAAATTCAATAAAATGCAAACTCAAGAAATGTATTATAAAGGCAAAGACGTTACAATATGTAATATTTTTTTTGCATTTAAGTTATTGGTAACGTACGTCTCGGAGCCCGGTTGTTTGGTCGCCAGTAAATAGAGCATCGGTCATTAAAATCTTCGATTATATTAGTTATCTGATCCAAAATAAATTAAACAAAAACACATAAGCTTGAATTGTCATTTAATAAATATGAATTCTCCATTTATTGCGCACTATCGGAAAGGAAGCCCGGAGGCGAGATCGATAGGTATTTGTACTTTCTGATCGACATGGAATACAACCGGTATATCGTATAAATGACATACAATGAGTACACTGTTTACTGTTACCTTTTTCAATAGTTTTCTTTTTCAAAGATTGATTAAATTATTTTTTTTAACAGGTTGTTTTAATAAACATGTCGTTTTTTTGTCCTAAAGTTATTCACCGTTTTTACAGTATCGAAGCTTACAGGGAATAGAGAAACGTTGGGAAGTGATAAGTATAATGAGTGCATATCGCTTAAAAGAAGAACACATATAATATTTACTACAAAATATAAACGTTTTAGCGATAAACTAAATGTTTACAAGACAAGTTTACATTAAAGAACAACCAAAATTAAAATGAACGTGTGATCGTTTTCAATACCAGCTTATTATATGCTGGATAGCTTTGTTTTGACCACAAAGAAAACAAGTAAAACGAATGTCAATACAATAGTTTTATAAATGTGTACTAGAGCTAGACAGAAAAAATACAAATGCGAACGTAAGTATAGAAAAAACTCACCAGTGATCTTGAGATTTTTTTAAGTACAAAAAAGGCCTTTAAACACACATGTACGAAGATAACGGAAACATCTCAACATTATCAATTACACAATTACTGCAAGTTGCAAATGACCCTATATCAGTCTGTTCCCAACTAAAGATTAGACAATTAGTACAGATACGATAAGAAACTACATTACAATGTCAAAATGATTTGATCCTTTTCAAACTTTATAAAATCCACCACAAGATGAATTCGATTTATTGATTGATCACACTAAACCACTTTGTGAAGCTTAAGAATATAATTTTAGCCCACCTGAGCAAGAATTGGTTCGGTTGAGATATTTTTTATCACTTTATGTTCGACGTCCGTGGTGCGAAGAGCGTCGTCAACTGTTAGCTCGTTACCACGATAGAGGTCAAATACTTTTCCAATCGTCATGAAAATTTGTCTGAATGTTAATCCTTAAAATAGCATGGCCTGCTCTGAATATGAGTCACGGCGTTCATAAACGAGGTAACCGAGTCAACTCTTCGAAACACCTCCTTAACATACTACTGGTCACATTATGACTCTATCTTGATGAATATTGATCTTCAGAATGCATATGCCTAGTTTGAATCTAGGATACGTGCATATAAACACTAGTTCACGAGGTCAAATCTCTGTTATAGTTTAGTACCACTCTGTAGGGAACATTTATATTTCAATCGTAATGAAACATGGTCAGAATGTGTACCTTGAAAATATGTTCTTAGAGGTTAAATCTGGGTCATGCATGTCTACAAACTAGGTCACCAGGTTATATCTTAGAAAACTTTTGTAACAACTCAAGAAGCCACATTTAAAGTTCAATATGCTTATCGTGACTTTGTCTAAGCCAAGTGTGAATCATGGTCACGTGTTTCACAAATTTTGGTAACGAAGTCAAATCTTAGAAAACCCTAACAAAAACACTATATAAAACACAAGTATGACTTGGTACTGATTACACTTGTTCAGAATGTTTATTTTCACAATAGCATTGATTGGTTTGAATCTGGGTAACTTGGGTTCAACACCTATATCACCAGGTAAATATTTAGACTATTAGACTACATGTCCTTTTTTAAGACTGATATTACTAAAGGTGAGGTCAGATTTACTGTTAAACGTTGTTAAACGGATAATGATGAAAACCACGCACATTTTTTGTCTTCCTAAATAGTTCATATTTGATATTAGTATGTGTGTATTTATACATTTTCAATTGTCTAATAGATAATTCTGAATCGAAGAATACCCCACACCGTATGGCGAATGTCTTACTAACACATCATATAAAATGACGACGTTTACAATGTTGACAAAAATAGAGGTATCTATTACGAAATAATTTAAGCAAAATTTACTGTTATGTCTTATTTAAACTGTTTGCAATGTGATCTCATAGACTGATAATCAACAGAAATTACCGCATTTACATTAGTATGTAAAATGAAGAGGAACTACAGACGTAAACTGGAAAATTATGAAGTTTTCCTTGATTAAATAAATAACTTATTTGGACAGCCATAAAAAGCGGATCTTTTGGGAAAATGGTATATTTCAACGTATGTATAATCATGGTAAGACATTTATTAAGTCTGCAAGCACAAGAAGATTGTACAGACCGTGTAAGGTTGGTTAAAAACAAGTGCTGTTAAGCAAGTCCGATCCTATTTTCGTTCTTTATAAATGAACGTATACGATATTTTAACAACAGTTATTTAACTGGTATGCATTTGCGACTTGGCACAATCAAAATAATTTCATTACATATGACATGTCATTGTTGTCAGACAAACTTATTTGCTTAAATCATAAATAGATCTAGATACATTTTAACATATATGTACATACTAGTTAGACTAATTATGTTCACATAAAACATAATGTTGTTTGTAAAAATAGTGAAAATCTATGTAAAAACGTAAACTTTTCTTACAATAACATGAATGCAACAGGTTTATTTGTGCAGGTCAAACCGCCGATAACGCAGCATTTTAAGGAGAAGGTAATATATATACATGACATATTGCAACAACTAAAAGGGTTAGCAAAGTATTGGCGAAAAATAGTTAAAATCCCAAATGACACATAGTTTAAAAATTGCATCAATATGATGATACCCGACGATCATGCGGGGTATACAATAGAGGGTATCTGTTCTTGTCAGTGTAAGATCGTTTGTTATTTCACGAGTGATCATAGAACATATATTTTCACAAGTGGCGCAGCCACGAGTGAAAATTTTATTTTTCTATGATCACGATCTATGATTTTTTGTTTCTGTTATGCCCCTTTTTCATGAAAATAATTAACAGTTGTTTCCCTTTCGATGAAAAGTTACCCTTTCTTCCGTGGCGGACCTCAATACATTGAAATGACGTCATTTTGTTGACGAAATGACGTCATTATTCCAGTTTAATTCTTCAGATAACTCTTTTACAATATAAATAAACGGTAAAAAGGCATAAAATAAAAAGAAAATGTGTTAGATTCGGTTGAATATCGATTTTATTTCACTCGTGATCAAAGAAAAAAAACAATGATATAAACAAGGGAAGTAAACAAGTTGTTTATTTTCACTGCTGTTATCTCACTGCAGAAATTTCATATTTTATCATTAGGTATATAAGAAACTTGGTTATTCTAACTTACAACATGTTAACATGTAAATCAGACTCATTATGATGACACAAAATGTATGTCTAATTATATTATGACATACATACTTACATTCGGTAAAATAGACATGGCCTTTAAAAGTTAAGTTTTTTTTAAATTGCGTTCATATTGTATGTTTATAGTGCACTTATATGTGAACAAAATGTAATTTTAGACGTGAAGTCTTAAGAAACATATATGCTAGCTTTATGATTAGTGATCATTGTTTTAATAGCGAAAGGGTCGTTATTCGGTATTGCGAGTCAACATCAATGTTTCATGTAACAATGGATGCATTGAAGAAGAATTGCATTGTCCACTTGGCTGACAATTCTACGTGAAGTAAAAAGAGAAATATTTACTATAAAAAGTATAAGATGACCCCAACAAATATAAATGTACTATAATTGTGAGCTCTGAAAACAAAGATACTAGAAAATCGATTGCCCTTGTGCCGTTAATTAAACATGGTATTATTGTTAGTTTTTATAACTGTGAATATCATCATCATCATCATCATCAATCCCTTAACCGGTTTGGCCGTAGGGGAGAATTAAGGGACGACGATACAGAAATCATCCTCCGGTCATGTCTGTTGTGTGCTGCTGAGAGTAATTCATCCACGGGAAAGGATGTCTTCTCTTTTAAATTGTCCATCCAGTTTTTTTTCTGACGGCCTCGACGTCTACCTCCCTCTAGCGAGCCCTGGAGAACAGTCTTGCACATACATGCCTGGTGACGTGTCCAAACCAAGTCAGTCTTCGTCGTTTGACGGCAGTAGGGGTTGTTGTGGACCAACAAGTGGTGGGGTCATGTTCCGGACGTACTCGTTGGTCTTGTGCTCCATGTAGGAGTTGCGGAGCAGTTTTCGGAGACATTTATGCTCAAATGCCTGTATCCTGCGCTCTGTGTCTGCGTGAAGCGTCCAATTTTCGCAACCTTAGAATAGGATGGAGACTACGAGGGACTTATAGAGCCTGTACTTGGTGGGGAAGCTGCGGGAACTGCTTGTCCACAACCTGCTCAGTCTGGCCATTGCTGCGGTCGCCATGGCAATTCTTATTTGGACCTCAGCGGCATGGTACCATCCTTGGACATGGTTGCGCCCAAGTACTTAAAGCTGGTAACTTCTTCTAGCTTCTCGCCGTGCATGGTGATACCTGCACTGGTGTTGGTCTTGCTGTTCACCATGATCTTGGACTTCTCCTTGCTGACCACCATCCCGTATGCTCTTGTTCTTTCATAGAGTATGTTGGTGAGATCTTGAAGTTTACTGCTGGTGCCACCCATGCGGTCGATGTCATCAGCAAATCTCAAGTTGGAGATGAGTCTTCCACCGATGGAGATAGAGGTATGGTGGTCATGGAGAGTCTACTGCATTATTTTCTCAATGAAAATGTTGAACAGGACGGGAGAGAGCAGACATCCCTGACGGACGCCTACTGATGTCCTGAATATTTCCCCCTGCTGTCCGTTGAGAAGTACTGCGCTGCTTGCGATTCCGTAGAGTTCTTGAATAACTTTCACCAGCCCTTTGTCAATGTTGAATCCTCTCATCACATGCCACAGGCAATCATGCCACATGCGGTCGAAATCTTTCTTGAAGTCAATGAAGTAATGGAAGAGCTCACGTTGGTGTTGCAGGTGTTTCTCAATGATGACTCTGCAGTTGAAGACCTGTTCCACTGTTCTCTGCCCAGCTCCGAATCAATCCTTCTCTTCGGCCAGAAATTTATCGGCATTACTTTTAAATCGATTAAGGATGATGCGTATCATGACTTTGCTGGGATGACTGATGAGGCTTATGGTGCGGTAATTCTCGCACAACTTGAGATTGTCCTTTTTCGATAGGGGTATGAATAGTGACTGGGTCCACTCCTTGGGAAATTTCTTCTCCTCCCAGATCTGTTGGCATAGTGCCGTCATTGCTGCAGTCGTTTCCTCTCCTCCGACCGTGCTTAATCAGCTCGGAATGGACGTTGTCCACTCCCCTTCATTGTCCTGCCTTAAGACTACGCATTGCCTTCTCCACCTCTGTCTTAAGTACAGACAGACTTTCGTCGTCCGCGTCTGGTCTGGGATTGTTCTGAAGGAGACTGGAGTCTCGTTGAAGCGCGTAGTTGTAGGGGTCACTGCAGTATTCAGTCCACCTGTTTAGGACTATGGCACTTTTGGTAAGGAAATTCCCGTCCGCGTCTGATATAACACTGGCCTTGTGCTGACTGGCCCTCGTGAGGGTCTTGAGGGTGATGTAGGCCTTCTTACTGCTGCCTGCGGTCTTCTCTTTGTCGATGATGGTACATTGTACCTCAATCCATTCCTCCTTGGTCATTTTTTATCTTCTTCCTTACCACACCGTATTACGCGTCACGTCGATGACAGAGTGTGCCGTCGAAGACAGACAGTTGGACTCGACCGCGAACAACAGGTAGGTTATAAATTCGGTCGGTATAATTATATCACGCAAGTAAGGCCAAAATCATTGCTACGAACATATTGTCCATTGCCTGTGGACGACACCAGGTAATTTTGGACTCGTTGTTCAATTTTTTATAGAAATGTGAACGAGTTAAAAGTGACAGTTTCCGAAACATCATCGAAAATGACTGATTTTTGTTCAAAATATCTCAGGTTTGAAATAAATGAATGGATTTCGTGTTATATACTTACGCATTTATCCCTTGGGGATACGTAAGCCAAATATCCGCCCCTTGAGTTGTTTCATGAACATGTCACAGGCGTCCAAACTGACCACGTCGAAAAACAAAAGATGCCGTAGTAGGCAGATATGTATTTGAAATGATGCCGATGATGGCAGAAACGCTGTAGAAGATGCTAACGAAGATGACAGATTGTCAAAATAACTATTCTATTTATTTCTCTCTTCTTTTTGTATTTTTATACACAATTAAGAAGCGAAACTGTCCTGTGTAATAAAATCTCAAGGGAGGAAGGTTATGTATGATGTAGGTGTATGAATATATATTCAATAACATTTATTGTTATACCTATATAATATATATAACTAGGCTATGATATACATTGTACTATAATGAGGGTGTTTTTAAGCTCCTTTTTAACAAAAGGAGGTATATTAAAATTGCAACGTCCGTCCGTAAGTTAGTTAGTTATTTAGTCCGTCCGTCCGGATTATTTCCGCTCAATAAGTCAAGCAATTGTAATCAGATCTTGACCAAACTTTATGAACATTTGTAAGGCAATAACATCTAGGTCAAGTTCGACAATCGGCCGAATTGACCCAGACACTCCTGAGTTACGGCCCTTGAATCATCGTAAAATTGTTTTTTTTTTTATATTATAGCCTAGTTCGTAGCAATGATTTTGGCCTTACTTGCGTCATATAATTATACCGAGCGAATTTATAACCTATCGGTTGTTCGCGGTCGAGTCCAACTGTCTGTTTTCGACGGCACACTCTGTCATCGACGTGACGCGTAATACGGTGTGCTCACCTCCCTGTTCTCTTTCTGATAATTTGCATTAGAATCCAGGCTGGTGTACTTCTTATGCCTCATCGCTCTTCTTTTGTCACATAGGTCTATGATTTCGGTCGTCACACATGGCTTGTTTTTCCTTCTCTTTTTCCCAAGCACTTCTTCGGCCGATGATAGTAGGGCATCCTTGATGTTGTTGGTTATGGTGTCGATGTCATTGTCGAAGATGTTCAGGGCTGCAAACGTACCACCTATCTGTGCTTGAAATACCTCTGCTATCACTAGATCTTTCAATATCTAAAGGGTCAAATCTACCGCGAGGGTTCTTTGTGGTGCGCTTGCTCTTTAACTTCACTTTGATTGTGGTGAGCACTAAGTCATGGTCACTGCCGATGTCTGCACCAGGAAACGTTTTTGTATTCGCCTTGTTGATGCTGGACTTGAACCGCTGCGGCGCCAGTATGAAATCGATTTGGTTATGTACTTGCCCGTTTGGAGCATGCCAGGTCGCTGTTCTGGACGGTTTGTGTGGTTGCAGCGTGTTGGCCAATGTGAGTTGGTGGCTTCTGGCGAACTCAAAAAGTCTCGCCTCTGTCCTCTGTCGTTGGTCTCTCCTTAGCCAAATCTACCTACTGTTCCTGACCAGTCTTGGTATGCGTCTGATCCAATATTGGCGTTCCAGTCGCCTTGGACAACGAGGATGTCTTAATTGGGAACCTTGACTATGATGCGATCCAATTCGTCATAGAACTGTTCAATCTGCTCGTCTTTGTAGTCAGCTGTTGGTGCGTTTACCTGGATAATTGTGATGTTGTGGGGGTTCGCGATATACGGATGGAAATGAGTCTGCTGGAGACTGGGGTGCAACTAATGACGCTGTTGACTACCTATTTTCTAACTATGAAGGCAACTCCGAGCTCATTTATATAATCTTCACCGCTGAACCATATCTTATGTCCTTCGTCTGTTGATGTTTCTTCGAATCCAAGCCACCTATTCTCGGCTTGTCCGATGATGTCCCAGCGGTAGCGCTTCTGTTCGTGCGTCAGTTTATAAACCTTGCCATACGCATTGAGTGTTCGTACGTTCCATATTCCTATGGATGTTCCATTTGTCGGCAACTTGATCTATAGATTAGCTCCAGTAGCTAAATTGTCGCATCCACCCTTGAGACTGGCGGAGGAGCTCGCGGTAATTGTTATTCCGGGCCCCGACCTATTCGGCTTTGTATTCTGTTTTTGTCCTCGTCATTTCCTTTCATTGGGCTTAAGGCAATCTTGGCGACGTCCGTCTCCTCTTCACGAATGTGCAACTGGTCGTACTAAACGTGCCAGTCCCCTCACTTCGCTTTGCCCGCCAACAGAAGCGGATACCAGGTGTGGTTGGGTACAATGTCTCGAACCAGAATTGAGCGTTGATTGAGAAACAGTTGTGCCTGACTTCCCGATGGAACTGCTGCCAAGCGAAAAGGTACTAACTCTACACTTAATTCCCCATACACCACTGGTAGTATAAAGCGTTTGAATAGAAAAAATATTCAAGCCGCGAATTTGAAAAAAGTAAATAAATAATAAAATTAAGTACAAGATAGAATTAAAATTTAAAAAAAAATCCAACTTTGTTCATATCGTCTGCATTTTCAAACCTTATCTATATCACCTGCGTTTTCTCGTCTGCGTTTCAATGAAACACACAGCTGACGCTCGCTTAAAACTCATTTACAATTTGGGATATGGCGCGCCACGCTTTACTGTAATTAAATATCTGCATTTTCTTATTGGTTAATAATTTTCAAGTACTTACTGATTATTTTTAATAGATATTCTTTAAATTTAAATAGGCGTATTAAACAGTTATGAGAAATATTTACTTTATGTTTTCAATTAACAAACAGCGGACAGGTATGTAGGGCATTATTTTTCTGCACATTTAAACAAGAGCATAAAATAAACGTCCAGAAATTAGAAATAATATTTACATCCGTATATTTTGCATTGGACTATTGTAGTACGTTAACATAATACAAAGCTAGAAACAAATGTGCATTTTAATTGGACATGGAATTCAACTGCTTAAAATTTGTCGCACTACATCTGGGTCAAAAGTATTCCATGTCAGTTTCGCCGAGTATGCAATGCTCAATGGTTCTTACCCTTAGCGCATCCTCTGAATCCGCAATCAGTAAATTGTGTATTGTGTTTGTTCTTACCTCCATCACAGCTAATGATGTCCTCAAATTTTCAGTACTCCTATATTGCGCGGGTGATAATTTATTAAATATATTTCAGGAGCTCTTGCAGGGTCATATTGCACGGACTTGGGCTACTACTGCAATACCGGATGCTGTTATTCGAGCTTCTTAGCAAGGCAGAAATGCTGTTCAGGCATCGGAACTACCTACAGCCCAAGCTCCGTCGTTGAAAGGTACTATTACTATTCGTGAAGCTGATTGTTTGTGTTGAACATTGTATACACTTTTTAATTGGTGTCAAGTCAACCATTTCACCAATTTAGTCGATAAACCGGTCCATTCGGTAATATAAACGACAAATGAAACTCTAGAATTAATATCAGGACATAAATATTTGTCCTTAAGTCTTTTATTTCTGCAAACACACCGTGTATCTTATGAATCTGATAATTTTTGTTTACGTCATTTATTTTATGCATACGCTTGGTACGTCCGCAGCGTTATAAACAATAACGATCAAGCTTATTTACGTCAGGGTCACCGTTACTAGTGATCGCGATGGAACACCCTACGCTTTACATAATCGTAATTTAGAAATAGTATTCGAGAAAAGTTTTCTTTGTATATGCATATGTTATAAATACTACTGAAGTTGACTAGTGACGTCTGTGTTGCACAACGACACAGCATTTATCTTTCGGTAGTTGCTATTTTAAAATCGGTACAGAAAAACGATGTCTGCCCATTGTGTAATGGACATCGGTGTGTTTATTGCAATACCATGAACACATGCCATACAATTCAACACTTTTCATTCAGACTAGCGTATCCAATATGTGTACTACAGAACACGATCACGATTTCTTGTTACAGCACTGTAAACCTCGCAGTGATTATCGGCGCTTCGGTTGGAGGATTCTTACTTCTGGTGGTGATAGTGTCCGTTGTCCTCTGTATTATCTGCTGCACCAAGACGAACCGGGGGCAGGTGGGGCATGTCGTACAGGGGCAGACTATGGTGGTTGCAGGTAGATGGTTTCTTTATGTTATGTTGAATGGACATTTGCACGCTTTTAAAGTATCAGTATTAACATATTTCTAAATTATCTGCTAAGTAAACTTTACTTTGAAGCCATAAATTGTCTGGGATTTCAGGATCTTATCCGATGCAAACAACCAACATGCAGCCAGGTATCAACACATGGCAACAACAACAACCCTATTATAGCAATCAAAACCCCAACTAGAACCTGGGGCCAGTCAGTGGCAGAATCCCCCGCCTTACAGCATTATAAACGGTAGCAGCAGCCACCAGCAGATTACCCATAAACCGAATACTTAATTTTATTTACAGAATAGGCGGCAACGACCGCCAATAAACTTCTCTTAAATCAAAATATATCGTTTGATAGTTTATAATTGATGTTGCATGCAGTTAATAATTAAATCGGTGTCACTGTTGAGAACTAGCATTTGCCTTACGACCGTCAATTCATGCGTCCGCAAATTTAAATCCTGCGATTTTGAAAAACAATAATAACAATGCTGCGATGAAAGTCTGTTGACATGTTCTGAATTAGCATAATTAACTTTAAAGATTAAGCACTACCTTGTTGGGTGTTTCTCCACCAGATGCCATTTCAAGTCTTTACATAGCATTATGAACATTTGGACATTAAACTAAAGCTACTATGTAACGGTTCGTCAAACGTTTTCTCTGTTCATCGGTTTTTCTTTCTGTATGTGCATTTATTATTGATGTTTTATTGTAATAATTCAAAAACGTTTATGAAACATAATGGCCGGTAGTTAACTATTTATTACTTCCAATAATGTCAGTGCATTGTTAAAAGTAAGCAATATTTCTAATAGATGTGTAAAAAACATTGACTGACACCGCTGTCTCAATGCGCTTATTCATTCTTCGTTTGCAATGTTACCCTTTATCCTGTCAATCATTCAAAGATACCGTTGGTTGTTGGTGTTCTAGTAAGCATCTAATTTATAACTTGTGGTAATAATTATGTGATTGCTTTTAGTAGCGTTACTTTGTTTAAGAAATTGAATGTAATTCGAATAATTATTGTAATATATGTTTGTGTTTCTTGTTTAATTATATTTGATATGTATTTGAAAAGGAAAAAAATATGGCCGCAAGGGGCCAGGCCAAAGGTCATTATATGGCTATTTAAAACATTTTGAACTACTTCAATGGACAATATTTCAAAGCACATACACTTAAAGCTTAAACTTTGAACAATAGTTATATTTTCGAAATATCTGTTGAGGAGCACCTGACGTTCAATAATAGTTATCACTGCATTTTAATATTACAAGTATTCACATCAACATTGTATATCTACATTTGTGTTTTAGATAAGGATTAAACACGATACTGAGTCAATATTTGACTCATAAGCCGTGTATATGCCAATTGAGCATTAAATAAAGTCTAACAACGTACGAGTCTGCACCAAACTGATTGATACAAAAAAACAGTATTACAGCAGCGGACATATTCAAAAGACAGCGCTTTGTCCGTATTGAAGTATTTAATGGAGATTATTAAAACACGAATATAAGACAATCTGATGATGTGCTGTTTCAATGTTTCAAACGCTTAACGAATTATTTGTCAACCGGCAATAACTCCCTGAAAATAATATGGAGTGGAAAAACTCACAATTTGCGCATGAACACCCTAAGATTAAAGTGCATATACACTTAAATCGAATTCAGATAATTAGTTCATGAAATTTCACATGGGAACGAAATTGAATTAGAAAATGCCTTATAAATAATCAAAGGGAAATAACTCCCTGAAAAATCTTCGAACCAGTATGACCTGACTAGATGTTTAATGTCCTATAGGGATGCTGCATATCAAGTTTTATCAAACTCGGATCATTCGTGTCTGCGATCTCGCGCGGAAACGAAAATTGACATATTAATAATCGAAAGACAATTACTCCTGGGAAATCCTTTGAACGGAACCACTTGACAAAGTTGCATATTTTCATTAAATAGGAATGCTGCATGTCAAGCTGCAAACACTTCGGATAAATAGTTTCTGAGATCTCGTGCGGAGTCGAAAAGAGTTACGGACGGCTAGATGGAATTACGAATATCGAGTAGCAGGACAGACACCAGTATGAGGGTTGTGCATTTCAGAATCTTGCAAACTCAGTCAAAATAAGCATTCGATTGGACGGACAAAGCGGCGACTATATGAACCCTCTTTCGGGGAGCATACAAATTGTTTAGTAAATTCTTTCTTTTAGTCATATGCACATTGACTATACAAATGTCTATTAATCCATTAAAATATGTATTTTAACATGTTCTGGGCTATGGAACAAAGCTCATGATGCGAAAAATTGCAACTGGCAAACCAAACAAATGCTATAAAATAAAATATGAACATTTGTTTGTTTTATGTAATTAAACAAAACTGGTTACAGTTTTTAAAAACGAGAATGGTTGAGAAATAAAAAAAAGGCTATAATGAAAATTCAGAAGTGATTACAAAAAATTAACGAAATATGACGTTTATACAATCACAAATAGTATTCGCATGTGCATTAGAAAATAAAATAGTGTACAACAGCATGTACAATTTTGGGAAATCCCCACCATTATGTGCTGCATTGTTCATACGACACATACACACACATGTTGGTTCTATAAAAAATACGGTTTAACGTCTCGGTATCGGCTTAAAGTTGGTCTTTAAGAATATCAATGACAAAAAAGTTAATTTAATTATATCCCTTACTGCTTGTTATATTAGTCATAGCACATAGTGTGCACACGGAGAGTTTGAAAACTAAATGTAAATACCATTGTTTTCTTTTCTGATCTAAGTATATACAACAATTTTGGTAGATGGTTTGTTGTTAAATACACATTATCGTTTTGGTAACTTATTTTAGCCAAACTTTTTAAAAAATGTCGTTTGTTCGAACATGAAAACACTATTTCTTAAAACCGGATTATTTAATAATAGGATTCCTTATGATGTTTATCTTCCCACAAGGACGCATGTAAAAAGAAGTTCTTGTAAAATAAATCATAATAAAAAAGTTACCATACATTAAAACAAACTACCTAACGACATGTTTCCTAGTGTTTGCAGAATAACCAACACGGATATAGATATAACACTATTCAACATTGACAATTTGTTAATACAAATAAGCTAAAACTCTAATTTCAACACAGTCAAGCCTTCAAAGGACTTATATTCTCTGAAACGTGTCGCTAGCTTGGTAATGTTCACGAATGCGCATTTTGCAAAAATAGGGATGTTTCCTGTTTTTCGTTGTGACGACCTTAAAAAGAAAAATCCGTGTTAGATTATAATGCTGCTGACCCTGAAACCTTCGGTGCCTGATCGGAATCGAACAAACTTCGGCATTTAATTTTTAGAAGTTGTAAAATGTCAACGATAAATCATTTTTCGGGACCGTTCTGGGATGGTTGACACCCTTAAGACAATTGTTTTGAATGTTCTGAAAACGATCGCAATTAACGCGGCATTTTCGGAAAGCCATCCGGAAGGCTTCTTTATGATTTACCCGCCCCGAGCGGATCCTACATGATGCGGAGTAAATGCAGACAGCTCTATGCATATGACAAATGAAAAAGTTATATCTCAGTTTAACACTATGAAGTTGTATCGATCGTGTAATTAAAGATTCTGAGGCGTTGCAGAATACGCCAATTGTCAACTGAAGAAACGCCGAAAAAGATTTGAAATTGTATTCTAAAAACGATCGACAGCGGAAGCTACGCCGTCTGAATAATCAATTTGTAATATCGTTTGTTTAACGATATAGATGAATGACTGACACATTGACGAAATTTGGATTTATAGAATACTGTATCATGAGGCATGACAGGGGAAGTATGAAACATGGTCAATACATAATATAAACTCTCGAATTCGGATCAGGTTTAAATACATACAGATCCAAGCTGAAACAAAACCTGCCTAAATGACATTAGCAAGTAATATAGAACATTTTCGTATAATAACGTATTGTTTAATGTTTATTTAAATATTACTTACCCCATAGGTGTTTGTGAGGTCCTAACGTGATTTAAACTTCATGTTCGAAATGGTGAGTGTGTTGTGAAGGGTGTTTTCGTTTAACATAATTTAAATCTTCTACTGTACAGTGTACATAAATCGTAATATTGTACCACGTGTTTATTGCATATGTGTCAGAAAAACCGCATTTCGCTTCGTTATTTATGTATGTAAAGATATCCATGAAGCATAATTAATATCGACGGTTAATGGCTTCATAACAAAATAAAGTTGATGTGTGTCTTCAAATGTCAATGTATCGGAAAATATATGTTTTTTTCAGGCGTGTTTCTGATCACGCAAGCAGACATTTCAAGTTATCTAAGTGACGAAACGGCTTTTCCCAACCTGTTATAGTGTCAATAGCAATGTCAATATATCAATATGTTGGCATGAGAACTTCTAATACGAACAGTGCCACATAGCAACCGATAACAATCCGCAACTCTTCAACATGTTTTGTAATATAACGGCAACCGTTCGGCACGATTGTATATAATTCGGGAACCAGTTCTCGCACCTTCGGATTCGGCTCATTCGGCTCGATTTGTATTGTTGTGTATAACGCAACATGTCGTAAGCAAATTTGCGAATGCATGCCAAGCACGAGTTCATGGCCTCCCATATTACTCCGAACGTTCCCCGAAAATATCATGTTTCATGTGTTAAACTTACTAAAAGCATTGATAAGAGCCTTGACGCAGGGATCTTGTTTCATGTTGGTGTCATAGTCATCGGAAGCTCTTAATGTATGCAAGTCAGCGTCTTCATGATTCGCCCAAATTATTTGACCACTTGTTTATAAATAGTACATTCGTGAATATTCACAAATTATTCTGCCTTTGTAGTAGGATATTTGATTTATAAAAAACAGGTCACGTTGGCGTATTATGAACTCAGAATGGAAGGTTTTTGTAAAAAATATATATATAAAATAAAAATATATAATTTTATAGCAAACCTCATTATACGAACATGCTTTGATGAATGGAAAATCCTCATCAAATATATTTAAAGGCTTGGTAGATAACAGCAATTTATCTTTGGTTTGTTATTACACACCGAATACCTGAATAATCTAATCTTATTGATAGCCGGGTATTACATATTCTTGCGTGTGAGACAAGTTAACACTTTTTACCGTGAAATGTTTTATACTAATTGATGCCCTTGATATGCGTATGTGGGTCATTTACAGTTTGTTGTCGTACAGCAAATGCAAAAAAGTGTCGTAGTTAACGGTATGGAAGTTACTGAAATGTTTGGTTGGCTTTTTGGGGTATGCTTACTGCATGGTAAGTCATTTAGTATTATGCGTTTCAAGTTTCGTTTAATACAAAATCTGATGTATATGTTGATTATTTGAAAGATATATACGTCTAACATTATTTATTGAATCGTGTTAACAGTTTCGAACACATTACAGCGATTATTACTATTTATAATATATACTCATTTGATTATTATTATAAGACATTGTTTTAATCACGCGTTTGCATTAACGTAGGTCAGTTTACCTTTATCGTAAAAGTAATTAAATGGCCAAACGAATGTAAAAATCCTCCTAACGAATTTTTCTTTCGGTCCGTTGATACGAGCATGCATACAATATTTTCACGATTCATTGGACCTTTTGTAATAAACACTATTCACTAATGCGATCCTAAGAAAAGAACACACAAGCTAGTGTTGCCAGACTGGTCATTTAAGTTTGTAAAGCACTGGGCCGTTTCAATTAGGTTTAGATAGTAAATTATCTCTCGTTAATCAGTTAAACGTAGTCTATTGGACTTGCTAACATATCAAGTGAATATGGGTCACGAGTTTCCAAAACCTTAGTCACGAAGTCAAATCTTGAAAAACCTATAAAACCACTCTAGAAGCCACGTGTTTGATTTGATATTGATGACACTTCAAAATGTTTATTTTGACAATATCATGGATATCTTTAAATCTAGGTAACTCGGGCTAAAAACTTAAATCACTAGGTACATGTTTCGTCCTTCAGTGTACCTTGAAATCAGGTGAGCGTTTCAGAGCATCATGCCCTTCTTGTTTAAACTGATCACGATGCGGTCATATTTACTGTTAAACATTGTTAAAAGGATAAGGGACGACACCAGGCACAGTGGTTTGTCTTCATAGATTCATGGAGTTGTTCATATATGATATTAGTATGTTTGTGTATATTGATTTGAAATTTTGTAATTGATTATTCTTAATCGAAGACTACCCCACAACGTATGGCGAATGTCTTACTAACATATTGCATAAAAAAGACGATGTTAACAATATTGATAAATATATAGTATCATATTACGAAATGTTTACGAAATATTAACTGTTATGTATAATTGTATTTTTTTTTTTGCAATGTGGTCTTATAAATGGATATTACACTTTAGATAAAAATGTATAATAAAGAGGTACTTCAGACCTAAAAAGGGCACACGATATGAAGTTTTATTTGACTTTAATAAATAACTTGTTTGGACTATCTTAAGAAAAGCGGATCTTCTCGGAAAATTATATATTGCTCTTCAAAGTATGTATACTTGCTTTAAGGCATAGCAAACGTTGTATTAAGTATGCAAACACAGACATTTTCAATATAAATACATTCAGAGAATCATAGCTACAAATAAATATCTTTTTAAGTTCAACCTATCCAACACAAATCTATGTGATATGTGTAGTGAACATATTGAAACAATAGAACATCTTTTCTGGGAGTGTAAAGATATTCTTACTCTATGGAATCAATTGACAACCTATCTAGAGAAACAAAAATTAAATGTTAAACTATCTCTCTTAGACATCAGTCTAGGAGTAAATACCTTAAAATTACCAGAGGTTAATAACACAATGAACTACATAATAATATTAATGAAATATTTCATATTCAGCATGAAATACAGAAAACAAACACCTACAATGAACTGTTTTATCAATTATTTAAAACTTTAGATTCAGATTGAAAAATAAATAGTCCTCAGCAATTATACACTTCACATATTTGGACATCAATGTAAACACATTTAACTTTCATAAACTTTCAGTCCAGTTTTCGCTTTTCTACCAACTTTATGAAACTCATCTTTACTCTTTTTTTAATCTAAAGGAAACCACAAGGTCAACAAGTATATATTAGCATATCTTTTATAACATGTTTGAATATTACTGCTGCATGATTTCATTTTGTTTTGTGATCATATACATGTATACATTGTATGTCTTATATTGAATAAAAACAAAAAAAACACTTGTTCAGACCGTGTAAGGCTGGGTTTAAACAAATGCTGCACAGCCATTCTGTACTGATTTCGTTCTTTATAGACGAACTTACAACTTATTGTAACATCAGTAATTTTACTGGTATGAAACTGCGACCTGGCACAATCCAAATAATTTCTTTACAAATGATATGGCTTGCTGTCAGACGCTCGCATAGCCTTACATCATCAAATAGATACGTTTTTACGTTTCTGTAAAAACTATGTAGGATAGGTCACTCTGTGTTACTATATGTGTCTATGCCTCATGTACTAGTGTTTATGTCCCTTTTCTGTATGTGTCCATTTGCTTCTCTTGTGAGATTCAGTCCCTTGTCCTGTGTGCGTCCAGCCATGTACTGTGATGTCATAAATGTTTTGTCCAGTGAGAATGAGAGAAATCACATATACAAGATTTGCATTGGTCAAGAATAAAACCCCACTGAAATTGATTGCCAATTGCTGACCATGCTTTCTTTTGCTATATAGCTGTCGGGAACAAACGTGTCATTGTAATTGAGATTATCGGCTTAAGAAGTGTCTATGGAAATGTGGCATCCGACTCTTAAAACATTTGAATTTCCTCAAATACTTCATTAAACTACACATTTTCTATATTGTAACATTAGGAGACATATTGATCTTTTAATTCGAATTGTTAGCAGGTTCTTGATTTATTTCTAAGTATTTTCATTTTGTTGAAATATGTACTGAATATGCTGAATTTCGATCGAATGTTATCATTTTATCGTTTTTTCATGTAATAAACCGTTTTCCGAATTTCTTTGTAAACGATCACAAATAACCCATAATACACCAACCTCAAAATCGACGATCATCAGTTATCCGACATTCACAGTCCATTAGAAGCGGAATGACATACACAAATATTGCCCATGAAATCGACCAAATGTCTTGAGTTCACAACCGAATGAATATTCACATTATGTATGTTACATAAGACTTGATAGTTTTGTAGTTGGGCACTGTACGCTTGGTAGAGGAAGACCAAACGTTGTTCTAAGAGCGGTTCTTTGGTGTTGTGGTAACACACCGGTAAAATAACTCGGGTGTTCCTCGCTCAGTCCTTATATGCAAAAATTGCCGAGGTGTATTGAACTAGGTGATTAACATAAAGGTGTAAAAAGCGGTGAGTCTCCTGTATCTCGCTCTATCCCCCGTAACGCCGCTAAGCATTCCGGCGTAGATCGATGGCCCTTAAATTCCCGGTGCATTCGATAAGAAAAAGGCAAAGGACGGAGAACATATAACTCACAATTTTGTTAATTTCAACAAAAAGTTGATTGGTTTTTCATGATTGAAGTTTTTATAAATGTATGTTTTATTTCAATGACACTTAATTCTATACAATAACTGTGTTTTTTCCTTTCATTTGGCATTAGTTCAAATGAAGATTTTTGTATTCACCCTTGTTATCTGCTCTGAAGTAGACTTGGAGTAGAACCAGTGATATAGAGATGCTGCACGTTTTCTTAGTACAAATTGGGCTAAATTCTAGTAAATTGCAGGTCAGAGTTATGTAACTTGGTCTGCGACCTCACCCATTTCGCGCAAACAAATGTGTGGAGTTTCAATCGAATACATGAAGTAGAAACAGTGTTATGGAGATATCTCATTTTTAACTTAATCACTTTTAATACACAAAGTGTTATAACTCTGCTACATTGCGTGTCATGGTTATGCAATTTGGTCAGTGACCTCACACAATGACCCCGAACACATGCGTGCACTTTTCTTTGAAAAACGATACTAGAAACAGTAGTTTCAGACGTTGAAAGTTTACAATAGCCAATTTTCTGTGTACATAAAGAGGCATACTTCTTCTAAATTGCGGGTCAGAGTTATGGAACTTAGTCAGTTACCTCATACAATGACACCTAACTCAGGTGGGAGTTATAGAACCTTGTCAGTGACCACTCGCATTCAATCCTAAAACATGTGCAAAGGTTCAATTGAATGCCTTTAGTGGAACAGGTAATTGCAGATGTTGCACGTTTACCTTAACCAATCCATTTTAGGCACAAATGGGCTAATTCTGCAAAATTAACGATTAATTCATGTTTCGAGATAATCGGCACTCAATTTTAAAAACGAAGAAGAATGCTGATGTTGTTGAGAGAGATATTGCGATTTCATTTGTTCTGAAAATAAAACATCTTACATTTTAAACAGAATAATGTTTCTCCTCTGAAAGCAACAACACAACATTTAATAAACCTGCATTGGCTGCTAAGGCCTTCTGATCTTCGCGTTGATAATACACATACTTAATATACTCATATGACAAATATGTATCCCTAAAACAACAACAACAGAACACTTTCTAATGAACTTTAATTATGGTATTGGCTACTAAGGCCTTGTGATTATTAAGTTTATAATAGACAAACTAAACAGATGCATATGACAAAAATGTATCAGTATATGTCTTGATCATTAATCATTGATTGTCTATTAAGAAAAAAACTGACTAAAATTAGCTTTATTTCAACATGGCATGGATAAAGCTTCACCCGCTGAACTATGACGTCATTGAGTTTATATGCAAGGCTGACGTCATATTTGACAATTATCATGTTTAACTTTTGATGTTTTTTTATCGTGTATTTTCGACAGATTCAAATTTTCTTTTTTTAATGAATACTTACAATGGGCCTAAATTTATAATGTTGAGTTAATGACGAGGTACACAGAAAACCAGGTAAGTGTTAAGGAAAGGATTAATTGCTCGGAACGAACACAATGAGGCTTGTGGTTCAGGTTTCCTTAAACTCGCTAAATGAACAATATCTTCACTAACATACAATTATCCTTATCAACTTCATGAAATGAAAAATTCCTATTATAGTGCAGACATAGTTGAATAACGTGCACGATGTTAATATTTTACAATAAAATGCAATTAGTATTTGCTTGGTTAATATGTTCGACTTAGTATAGCATACAATTTGAATGTTAAAAGAAGAAAACCAGCTGATCACACAGTGTCTATCTTACACAAATACTGCTGTAGTTCATCTTGCACAATTAAATTGTTTAGTGTTTATTCTAAACTTTTCATAAGACGCTGCACGTGCCAGTTAGCAGCATTGTTCGTATCGGTTCTACGCAACGACTGCTCGTAGTAATGTAACGCCCCTTCATAATTTCCTGCCATTTCAAAGCAGTGACCAAGCAAGTTGCTTGCAGTTTCGCGGTGATTAATGTTTATCATATTTCTTTGATCGCATATATAAGATTCAAGCACTTCCATTGCGTTTAATTGCTTGTCACGTTCACCGAGTCCTCCATACGTGAGATACTGTAAATAGTAAAGAAACGCACGAGCATCGACCTCAGCGCTATCCATCCATTGTTTTTCAGCAAAGTTTCTCCGTTCAACTTCATCTCCAGTAATACCGCGATTCATTTCAAACAACAGTATATATGGAGCGCAGTATGCTTCTTGTCGAACGAACGTGACACAGCATGCGAATGGCGGTTCACTGAATTCCTTGTCACTGTTATCTGAAATCATGTTTGCAAACACCTGGAGATCACCTTCTCCTGGTCTACTTCGAAATCCACACACAGACTTGACCTTGCTATGATACCTCCTCTCCAAGTCCTCCAGCACTCTTACTGCCGCGTGAAGATGTCCTAAACAGTACAACATGGAAGCCAACTTTAAGCGACTAGAAGCTACATCCGTATTTAATGAATATTGGAATCGCATGATAGTTTCCCTGAAAACAGGGGTCCGTAGTCGCAAACACTCAGATGATTGCACTGAATTGTATAAAGCGTACAGTTGATTAATAAAGTCTAAAGCAACGGTCTTGAAATTGACATTCCTAGAGTAAACTAAAAATGTGCGAAATTTATATTTGAAACATTGCTCGAAGGTTGTCTTCGAACTGTGCATCGCATATGTTATAATTCCTACTTGTTGCATAAATTCTTTCAACAAACCAAACTTAAGCAATAACCTGATACTGTATTGTAAGCATACACGTCCAGGTTCACCATCTCTGGCCTGTCCGATTCGCCGTATACAACAAGCTTGTAGCCGACATCCTAAGTTATCTATATCTATATAAAATAGATCTTGTAAATTTTTCTTTATCATGGAGTCAACATACTGTAAAAGGCGTCTCTGTTGCACTATAGACAGCTTCCCATCAAACAAGTTCACTCCTTTTATGATATAATGGGGGAATCTTGCCAATCGCAGCCATTTCCTTAATTCGTGTAAACATAGTAAAAGTAGAAACATGAGGTTATGTTCCTTCCAAAACGAATGATGTGTTCTCTCTATGGTGTTGAACATTAAAGTTTTACAATGGAAACTTGTTATAGAATCCCCAACCGTTTTATTAAATAAGGATTGCTTAATTAATTTTAAAACAATGTAACATTTTATTTGTGTCATATTAAAACTAAACATCAACATTCGTTCTATAAGGTTTGGAGACAGTCGCCATTCTTCACGCTTGTAATCACTGTCCGGATGACCGGCAGGTACCAGGAAAGACGGAGCTACCCGTGCAGCCTCCAGTAATTGGACAGGCGGCCANCGTCCCAACATCTGCTCTTGACGATCTTGACGTTTGTATTGTCAATAATTATATTCGCGCGTGGCCTTGAATGGTTTGAAGATCGAAATTATAAAAGGAGAATCTCAAAACACCGAAGATTTTAAGCTGATGTTGTGTTTTCGCTTTATTTTTTATTTTCTGTGGCCTCGTTTCCAATTCATGTTTACAACTGTACCTTGGTCGAGTGCAATTAACAATTTGAAGGTTTAAATAAAGTTTAAACGGGCATCACATATTCAACTCTAAGTTCATTGACACTATCCCTGGTATAGTATTATCTTCCGTATTCAGCTCGCTCACACATGTACATACTCTTTAAAATGTGTACAATTCAGCGTGTATCGTTCAAGGGAGAAAACCTTAACATCGTTAATCAAATTTTAAATTGCTCGCACGGGTTGGTCTAAAAAAATGTGAAGATAAAAACATAATAATTGGTTTAAGAAACCAAATTCTTTTATGCATAATTTAAACATGTGAGTATTCGTTGTTGATTCACAACTATGACAATACGCCCACTATAAATTTGTCTCTTTAAAAATCGTTGAATAAAACTACATGGTGATACGTTTTAAGAAATTGAGCAAATGGACCAAATATTTAAGATTCCGACATGTAGAGAACGCAGTACCTATATACCATCTATATCATATATACATACAGTGAATTCTCAGATGCACCAGCTGGAGAGAAACCATATTATAGCATGTGGCCCTATATAGATGACAAGAACTAAGTTGCCAGACAGTGAGACATGAAATAAATGTTCTAGACAAGATGCGAATTTAAACAACAAACACATACCACTAAAAACAAACTGGGATCACTAACTTGGATATGTCATAGGTTGGGGAATTAAACCGTTTTAAAAGGAGCTTCAAACATTGTTCTTGGCCAAGAATTTTTTACAAAACATTGCAGTGTACATACAAACTTACTTCATAGACGGAACACAAACCCTTATGCCTATACACCCACCATATCCGAACCAGAGACACACAGAACATGGTGTCTACACCCATTTATATCAAAGCCTAACACCTACAGAAAGAGGTGTCTATACCCACTTTATAAGGAAACCCAAGACCCACAGAACTTGGTGTGCATACCCACTATATCCGCAATCGGGATCCACACACCCTAAATATCATATCCACTTTATGATCACCAGAGATCAACACAACCGGGTGACTTTATAAACTGATTAAAAACCATAAACTGGCAGAAACCAGTAACTATATTCACTTTATCAGAAACCCAGTAAGATACTCACCGAACGCGTTGAATACATCAGAATCTAATATTCTCATATCGTGGTGCTTATACTCACTGAGTAGGAACCAGCGAACAACTGAACCTTATGACTCTGCCATTTTTACCAGAGCACAAGACCCAAAGAGCGAGGGGACTTAACTCGTTCAATGTGTCTCAAGTGATACTTGTGTAACTAGTTTTAAATTAAATATTTTATTGTTAACGAATTGTTTACATATTTAAGTTTGTATACAAGGCTCAAGTTTGAAGCAATTTTCTTTACATGAAGCAAATCCGGAATACCATATGCTACCAATTCTAAGGACCGGATGTTTTGCAAGTTCACGGATTATTTTTCAGGGTGAGTAGGTTTTTATATGATTTGTTTTCTTAATATTGTGCATTATTTTTTTAATCGGTCAAAGAAGTGCGATTCAGCGAAGATTTATTCATCCTGTTTATTCATTATTTCCTGTTCAGAAAAGTTTTAGAAATCGTATTTCTCGTGCGTTCCATTTCTTTAATTTAAAACATATTTGCATTTTTCAAAAAGGTAGGAATTATGGTCGCAGATTGTTTAAAAAGTAAAACGACGTTGTTTTTTTGTTCAATAGCTGATCTGCGGAATGCAACGACTGCGCTTTCGGGATCGCCTTTCCATGCGTCGTAAGAACTATCACAACTACCGACCATATTGTTATGAAAGTTGCAGGAATGATAATTGAATGACGCTCCTTTAAAGTTGTTCTAATCGTTTTGGACCGCTGAATATGATCTTAACAAAATAAAGTATTTGTAATGCAACCTTTCCCGAAAGGCTCAAATGTTTAATTTTTGGTGTATAGTATTGTATAGTGGTCATTAGATTACACTCGTTTCTATGAAACATTTAATTCATTTAAAACATTACGAAAAGAACATGGAACTTGACAAGATAAAAAGGAAAGGAAATTAGTGATTTGTCTACCTTATCAATAAACAGTTTCAAAAGGTTTGGCGTTTGTTTTCACGGGAAAATAAGTCTTAGTTTTCCGCAACAAAATATGTTTAAATCAGAACCCATCGGGTCAAACCGGCCAAGCCCCAGGGATAACTAGATTTATAAAGACTTATATCAAACTAACGTTCAAACTCGTCTTCTCTGAAACCACAAGCTTTTGTATTAAGTATGTTACCTTATATAAACATAACTGTTCTTATTGGCACTTGGGTTGGAACTTACCACCCCCTAGTGATCATATGTTATATACGTTGTATTAACACAATAGCTGTAACAATTGTCTTGTCTGAAACAAAAACGCCAAGAGGTGATATATTTAGTAAATAACATATATTTTGGTCATCAAAGTGTGTGTTAACCATAGCCCTGGTATAAACTGTTTTATGTTAACCAATAAAGCATAATTACTGTTAATACCTTCTGCGAAACCAAGAGCTATGTCCTAGAGCTTAGATGCTTAGTATGAAACATCTCATATATTGTTGCTTAACATACTGTGTTCAAATCATACCCTTAGGTTTAAAACTGGCATAGCTAAGGGATCATATTTTTAGCATAAACATTATTGTTTACCTTAAAACCTCTACATGTAGATCAAGATGTGTATTTTTTTTTTATATATGACATCATATAGTGTTCCTCGAAATAAAATGTGTTGGACAAAAAAAAAATCATATAGTGTTCCTCAACAAAGTTTGTTTAAATGATGCTTCTGAATTTAAAATTTACGACGCGGCAAGGGTCAAATGTTTAATGTATAAGCATCATAGGTATAAACAAGAAATGGCGCGGCAGATGCCGACGCGTATCCCCACGCCGCATAGATGTTATATTAAAAGGCAAGTTTGGGTCGAGATAGACCGTGTTGACATAAGAGATGTTCAGTATTAAAGTGACGTCACGTCAATTGGTGAATACATGAAGAAGATATGTTAAAACAAAATTTTGGGCCCCACCCCATTCTCCTCTATCTCCTCCTACACTATTAGCACTAGAATCTTGAAACTTACACATCTGTGTCTATGCTATGAGCATAAGTGCGACGGTGCACTATTTGGAATTTTAGATCTGACCCCTGGGTCAAAAGTTATTATCATGTGCGTCGCATGTTGTTATTAAAATTAGTTTTTTTTTACCCATTTTACCCATTTATTTACCCATAACTTTTGACCCAGGGGTCAGATCAAAATTCC
>VMBQ01004859.1:0-38560 GCA_007657795.1 Dreissena rostriformis
CTTCAAAATCCGGTTCCAGCGCTCAAAGGGTTAAACTTAGATCTACAAAGAAAGGTCTTAAAATTGAAATTGATTATATAAGGGACTACAACCAGGTCAAAGTATGTATCTGAATGTTAAAGGATTAATACATTGGCATGCTTTACCCAGCATAAAAATAACCAGCCTCAATGGGGATTGAACCTCCAGAGGAAGTCTTCTGATATGAAATTCTACTAATGGACTGGCTTATAGTAAATGGACACTTTAAAAAAAGGTCCCACAAAGGGGATCAAACCCAGGACCTCTCTGTTCCAAGGCAAATTACTTTATTACAGCAAACATGCAAATGAATGTGTGTTATTTTCTTTGGGGCAGTTTTTGATTACCATAAAGTCAATATCTTTTTGAAAAAGAAATTCTGCATCATGAAGCAGAAGGACCTATCAACAATTTTACAACCAAGGCTGATAAGCCCTTTTGGTTCTCAAATGAAAAATTATGTATCCGTAATTATAATATCATTATTCATGTTAATCCTAAGATAATAAATCATGATATTTCGGGTAAGTTTACTAGCATTGCTAATAAAAATTGTGAGTTAATATTTTTGTTCTTTTTTGGCCAACATTGGGCACCTTTGCTAACAGAGCTGTAAATCATGCTTTTATGAGTGGAAATTGATTAGTTACTCAAACCCAGATATATAAATTACCTGCATTCCAAAAAAGAGATAAACCCAGACAATTTCATTATATTGTAGCTATGTTTACGGGCACTGACATAAAAAATTGCTAACAAAATGAATATTTATTTGGTTCCTTCATTTCCCAGGTTGCTGGTAGCGATCGCGGAGTCCTACTTTTCGCCGCACTATTTCGACCACAGTCTGATAGGCGCGCAGGCTGACCAGCAAATTCTCAAGGACCTCGTGCGCGACAAACTGCCCAGCCTCAGCTCGCACCTCGAGAACATCGACATCGAACTCTCCACTGTGACACTCAACTGGTTTCTTGCTGTGTTTTTCGATGCAGTCCCCTTTCAGGTATATTGTGTTTTTTTATTGTGATTTAAGATTGTTGCTGTTTACACTTATCTGGCTTCATGCCTTGTTGTTTATACAGTTCTATTTCAGGTATTTTTATGCCCCCGAAGGTGGGCATATAGTGATTACACTGTCCGTCTGTCTGTTCATCTGTCTGTCCTTCTTTCTGTCACACTTTGCGTTTCGGTTTTGCGTTTAGGTTTTGAAAAATGTGGAAAAAGGGGGCATATGTCATCCTATGGTGACAAGCCTTGTTTTATTTTTTATCAGTCCATGTGTCATTCTGTATGTAAAGCATGTGATTTGAGCCTCTGTGGTTACACTCAACTGTTTTGTTTCGTTTATTGTATTCATTTATTGTTTAATTTATTTTTTGAAATCCTATTCTAAAATGGTGGGACAAGGGGAGAGGGGCTTGCTAAAGGTATAGTGTAAATAAGTATCCAGATTGTGTTGTTGTTTTCAATTCAGCAAGAAATGAAACTTTTCCAAGGAATTTTGTTCAAGACCAGTTATTTCATTTCCAAACAATGTCCACAAATTTAGTAGCCATTACTGATTTTGGCTACTCGCCTAATGCTAACTTAGGTTGCTTATTTGTTTAATATCTTCTAGATTATCAATTGTATAGTATACATGTTATAATGTTCCCTTCCAAGAAGTGAGGGTATATTGCCTTGCACCTGTCAGTCGGAGAATCTGTTTATTGACAATTCTGCTTCTGCACAATATTTAGAGAACGCTTTGACCTACAATTTTTTATTTTGAGGTCAAAAGTTAAAGGCACAGGGGCTTAATTAAAAACAAGAATATTGTTTGTTTATCATATATATTTAGAGCATTTTGACCTACAAACATCAAAATTGTTAACCTGTTAACATGTAAGGAAAGCAAATAAAAACTGGTATCAACTTATTTTGAAGGCCTTTGCAAACAGTTTGGATCCAGATGAGACGCCACAGAACGTGGCGTCTCATCAGGATCCAAACTGTTTGCTATTCTGATAGTATTCTTTCAAAAAAAGTGAAGAAAATGATGGTTTTAGAAATTCAGCAGACGACATTTTAGCAGACGAAAAAGTTCCCAGCATGCAAAGGGTTAAGGTCAACAGCTCAAAGGGATGGTAAAATGCACTTGTAATATGAAAACACCATAGACCATTTTCATTTGGTAGAATTTCTACAAAAACCAGATCTGGATACAGCATCATATTAATTTAGTATTAAACTGACAGATAACTTACCACTCAAAGACGGGTTGCATCATGAAATATTGAACGAATTTTAGCACTTTAATATTAACAAAACAATAGTCACATGACAACAGGCTGATAAAACACAGTCAGCAGAATCCACAATTAACCATTTGCATGCTGGGAAATTTGTTGTCTGCTAAAATGTTGTCTGCTGAATTTCTAAAATTAGCATTTTATGAGACGCCACATTTTGTGGCGTCTCATCTGGATCCAAACTGTTTGCAAAAGCCTTCAAAATTCGGTTCCAGCGCTCAAAGGGTTAAACTGACAGATAACTTACCACTCAAAGAAGGGTTGCATCATGAAATATCGAATGAATTTTAGCACTTTAATATTAACAAAACAATAGTCACATGACAACAGGCTGGTAAAACACAGTCAGCAGAATCTACAATTAACTTTAGACAGTAATTGGTAACATACTGACAAGCAAACAATAATGGAACAATTGACACTGGTAGAGGCTTGGATTTTGGACAAACCAGTGTAATGATATTTCTAGAGTGATGTGAGATTTCTGGCAATACATTTAAATTCATGAAAATGATATGTGGTAAAACACTGACAATACTATGGTTGTATCCAAGGTATGTTCAGTTTGTAACCATATTTATGTCAGTCATATACCAGTAATATGTGTTTAACCCTTTGCATGCTGGGAAATTCGTCGTCTGCTAAATTGTCGTCTGCTGAATTTCTAAAATTAGCATTTTCTTCACTTTTTTTTTCAAAGAACACTATCAGAATAGCAAACAGTTTGGATCCTGATGAGACGCCACGTTCTGTGGCGTCTCATCTGGATCCAAACTGTTTGCAAAGGCCTTCAAAATCCGGTTCCAGCGCTCAAAGGGTTAAAGATACTACATATCTGATGAACTTTTCAAACAGTGTGTTAATCTATAAAATTATGAGTATTTCTTGGTAAAAAGCCCTTATTGAAATGAACGACTACAGAGAATTATAATGATTTTTTGGCCTTTGTGTTTCCAGCGGATGTCCATTCTGTATATAATCAAATCTAAAATCAGTTGGTTATTATACTGACCATTGTATAGATCTCATAACATTATTTATTTCGAGTGTATGTCCATTTTGTAGCCAGATTCTCGAGACTCACAGAATTAGTTAGTGTATTACCAGATCTCTTAATTAATGACATTTTGTTTACAGAGGTTGTCCATTATGTTACCAGTTCTGAAATCATACGTGGGGGGTGGGTGGGGGTGATTGGTATTTAGTTCAAAGCCATATTGTTTACAGCTTATTGCCAGTATTGTCATTTAAAATANCTCTACAGTCTCACACTCTCTACAGTCTCACACTCTCTACAGCCTCACACTCTCTACAGTCTCACACTCTCTACAGTCTCACACTCTCTACAGCCTCACACTCTCTACAGCCTCAATCCGGTTGTATATGAGCCTCGCTCTGGAAAAACTTAATGTGTGTGCGTAAAGTGTCGTCCCAGATTAGCCTGTGCAGTCTACAAAGGCCAATCAGGGAAGACACTTGCTGCCTAAACTGATTTTTCGCTAAGAAGAGACCTCCTTTAGAAGAATAATCCCATTAAAGCAGAAAGTGTCGTCCCTGATTAGCCTTTGGAAAAAAAATGCACATGCTAATCTGGGACGACACTTTAGTGGACTCTCCCATCCTTCTAAATTGGATCAATTCATTTCCAAAATTAGGGATGTCTGGTATATTTATTTCTATTTTTGGAATATTTCTGACAGAAATTCCTTTAAGCAAACAGCATAGACCCTGATGAGACGCCGCATCATGCGGCGTCTCATCTGGGTCTACGCTGTTTCCCAAGGCCTTTTTTTAGACGCTAGGCATAAATGGGTTAAGTTCTTGCACAAATCTTATCTTTTTGATAGTCAAATGATCAGAGGCATGTTTGTTAGGTTCTTGCTCGAATCTTCATCACAGATGACCTGAGTTGTAAGTACGTGCTGGTTTCGGTATTAAACCACAGGAAGCCAAGGTCATAACGACCATTGAGGTTACACGTCTGGCAGTGCTTGTACCACCAGCCTGCCTCGTAGAAGAAAGCGCAGTTCAAGCTACTTCCATCATTGTCGTTGTCCATCGTGCTGAACGGCATGCCAGACGAGTATCCCATACCATCAGTGGCGTTTCCTTGGTAACCTGAGTCATGAAGAAAGAAATAGCCTTAAGTAATCATTAATTACATCTTGAAACAAAAATGGAATACTGTTAGTCCACTTATATACTATTCACTTAATGTTAGCAGGTCATTATTTTTGTTATCTTATAACATAATTGTTTATATACAGCACAACACACACTGGTGTAATTTATATAAATATTGCAAACCAAGGTCTAAATACATTGCAAGGCATATTTTTGTATTCTTGTTTAGTACAATTGTTTGCAAATACATGTATTTGTTTTAACAATATATGTTTTTAAAATGAATAAAAAATAAACAAATAAAATAACAAAACCTGAGACATGGAGAGCAAACTGGTCTTGTGATCTGGAAATGGAGAAATTGTCATACGCTGCAACCCATGTTACATTGTCTATGTCCAACATTTCAATCCTCAGTGAGTAATTCCTATGAGAAGTGAGTAGATGCACCAGGTTGTTTCCGAGCCATTGTTCGGAGTTGGTGGATCCGAAGCCCTCGGCGTAGTCTCGCCATCTACGCTTGAAGTCCAGGCTGCCGTCGAAGCGATGCTGAATCACTGTCCAGCCGCCATCTTGAGTCATGTGACACTTGACGCGACTGGATCCCTGCGCAGTGATTGGATGGATCACGTAGACACCTGACTTCCTGTGGCCGCGCTCGTGGTATTCGGAACAGTCTGAAACAGAACATTTTCATCCGAGAATCCTGTGTTATAAAAGATCTTAAGATTAATTTACCTGAAGGTTAAATTAAGTTTTTAGCAAATGTTTTTCATTGTTTATTTCATTGTTTATTTCATGAAATAAAGGACATGTGTAAGAAATCAAGGAATAAAATGATAATACTTAAAGTCCCAGTCCACAATTACTTACAAAAAAAGAACTCGGTAGAAATTGTTTTAAATGATCTACTTGCATACTGACCAGAATCATAACATAAAATTATAGTGGAAAAAATGGTCTCATAATGTTTGTATCTGGTTGTATCTGGATGCAGACTGAGAATACTGGAAAAATAATTGGGGCAAGTTCTGGGAAAACTGGGCTTAATGCATGTGTGTAAAGTGTCGTCCCAGATTAGTCTGCACACACACTTTTCGTTTTATGGAGTTTTGCGTTTTAAGGGGGTCTCTTCTCAAACGAAAAATCCAATGTAGGCAAAAAGTGTAGTCACTGATTAGCCTGTGTTGACTGCACAGGCTAATCTGGGACAACACTTTACACACCTGCATTCAGCCCAGAGTTCCCAGAATGCCGCCCACATGCTTAAAGGTCAGCAGAGTCTGTAATAATTGCAGTTCTGAAACTGAGGGGCTTCTTACAATCATCAAATTTGTTGTCTTAGGTTCAGGGCTTTCATTTCAAAGTCATTAAGTATCTTGGAACACCATATTTCATGATTCTGTATTTAGTTTAATTTCATGTTTTACAACATAATTGTACATTCATCTGTGCTAAGTGGGATTTGGTCACATCACTTCGGTTGTTCAAATTGGGAATAGGTGAACTGTTTGTGTGATTAGAATCATTTCTTATATCGGACCCAGACAATAAAGGACAACAACAATGATATCATGATAAGACCAAGTATGTGTGTGGAATATCTTCATGGAATTTGCTTTGTAGAAGATATTGAATTATCTTTGAGTCTCAGATGTAACAGACATTTTGATATTTGAAGTGGAGAACTTTAAGAACAAGAGAAAAATTGTACTTTCAACTGACCCACATGATGTGTGTTTGTGATAGAAAAAAAGCATGCATTCATTCTAATGGGTGAACTATATATGTGTTTAGTTGAACAATGGTTTATTTGTTCTTGTTTAACAATAATTAATTGTGTGTTTCTGCAATTAATTAATGGATATCAAATAATCTTAAAATGCATTAGATGACACCAGAACACTATATTTATGTAATGAAAATTTCACTGGAGTTTGAGTACAAAATATTATTGTAAGGTAATACAAGTTTAATAGATGGTTGTTGAGCTGTATCTCCCTTGGTAATCTCTTAACCCTTTGCATGCTGGGATATTTGTCGTCTGTTTAAATGTCGTCTGCTGAATTTCTAAAATTAGCATTTTCTTTGATTTTTTTTCTAAGACCACTATCAGAATAGCAAACAGTTTGGATCCTGATGAGACACCACGTTCTGTGGCGTCTCATCTGGATCCAAACTGTTTGCAAAGGCCTTCAAAATCCGGTTCCAGCGCTCAAAGGGTTAACAAAAAATTTAGTGTATGAAGACTTATAAATCCCCTTAAATTCAACATCACATTCGGTATATTTAATTTTGTTTCCAGTGTAAAATGATGGATGATGTTGTGAAGTGGTTTGAAATGTCAGTGTCACATAGTAGCGCGAACCTTGACAATATCCTAACATTATATGGGAGATTTGATGGCTTATACGTATTTTATTAAACAAAAACTTGACATTTTGAGAAGCATTAAAAGGATGGCTTACAAACAGAGATGCTGTTTATATGCTGTTAAAAATGTTTTAAAGAATTTCTTTTGGTATGCACCTATAAAACCTTTCAGAAATAATGTTGATATTTCCATTACAAATCTGTTAGAAATACTCTTTATATATGAGCCTCACTCTGGGAAAACAGGGCTTAACCCTTTGCATGCTGGGAAATTTGTCGTCTTCTAAAATGTCGTCTGCTGAATTTCTAAAATCAGCTTTTTCTTCATTTTTTTTCAAAGAATACTATCAGAATAGCAAACAGTTTGGATCCTGATGAGACGCCACGTTCTGTGGCGTCTCATCTGGATCCAAACTGTTTGCAAAGGCCTTCAAAATCCGGTTCCAGCACTCAAAGGGTTAACAAAAATTTTAGTGTATGAAGACTAAATCCCCTTAAATTCAACATCACATTCGGTATATTTAATTTTGTTTCCAGTGTAAAATGATGGATGATGTTGTGAAGTGGTTTGAAATGTCAGTGTCACATAGTAGCGCGAACCTTGACAATATCCTAACATTATATGGGAGATTTGATGGCTTATACGTATTTTATTAAACAAAAACTTGACATTTTGAGAAGCATTAAAAGGATGGCTTACAAACAGAGATGCTGTTTATATGCTGTTAAAAATGTTTTAAAGAATTTCTTTTGGTATGCACCTATAAAACCTTTCAGAAATAATGTTGATATTTCCATTACAAATCTGTTAGAAATACTCTTTATATATGAGCCTTGCTCTGGGAAAACAGGGCTTAACCCTTTGCATGCTGGGAAATTTCTAAAATCAGCTTTTTCTTCATTTTTTTTCAAAGAATACTATCAGAATAGCAAACAGTTTGGATCCTGATGAGACGCCACGTTCTGTAGCGTCTCATCTGGATCCAAACTGTTTGCAAAGGCCTTTAAAATTCGGTTCCAGCGCTTAAAGGCATAATTCATGTGCATAAAGTGTTCTCCCAGATTAGCCTGAGCAGTCCACACAGGCTAATCAGGGACAACACTTTTGGCTGTTTTGGAAAGTTTAAAGGATGTCTCTTCTTAACAACATCCAGTCCAGGCCGAAAGTGTTGTCCCTTATTAGCCTGTGTGGATTGCATAGCCTAATCTTGGACGAAACTTTACACACATGTATAAAGCACAGTTTCCCCAGACTGTGGCTCATATATGCCCTTTTACACAAATTAACAGGCCTCACCTGTTGGCAGCTGATAAAGGTAGTTGTCCATTTCCCTCTTGATGGCCAACATTGCAGGAACCAGTCCCTCCAGAGACTCAATGTTCACGTCCGAGGCTCGAATCCTGTGTGCGTTCAGCTTAATCTGGTGGTTCAATGACTGAACCAGTCTGTCGAGCTCTTTTACTAGATTGTTTGTCAGGACGATGGACTGCGTGTTAGATTTGATAACAGCCTCGTGGCTCTCAAGCATGGTGTCTTGAGCAGTATCCATGTTGAATTTCATGCATGATTGTAAAGTATCGTTTAAAATCTTGATCTCAAGATTACCCAGTCTGTTTTGATTGAAAACTACCTGAAGACTGATTTGGTCTAGTCTTGACATAAATGTGTGTATAATGTCTATATTTTGCCCGTTTTCGTTTTGTTCAGACTGGTTTTCCAAATCCAGGTTACCGAATTGGAACTGTTGGCCAAAATATGGCGGGTACTGGAAACCAGTCTGTGTCGGTTTGTTTTGCTTTTGTTGCAATTTCTGTAGTGCCTCCTTCATATCTTCTAAAGAATTATTCATACGAATTACATACATGCGAAGTATATTAAACTGTCGGTCTGCCACTATATCCCCATTGGATACTTTCCATTGAAGGTCCAACACTTTGTCCTGGTTTTCGATGACCATGTTGGTCAGTTTGAGTATTCGGTCCTGGTTGGTCAGTGTAGAGTTCACAATCTGAGTACTGGACACCTTCCACTGGTCAAGTGTGATCACATTTTGAGTAAAATTGATTAACGAGTCCTGAAGATTTTGCATGAAATGTCCAAGCTGTATACCTGCTAGTCTAGTCTCTAACTGATGTATATATTGGCTCATGTTCTCATGTTTTTGGGCAAAGTCCTCTAACATGGATTTGAGCTGCATGGTTTCCATGACAAATTCAGATTTTTGCACAAAGTTGCTGAGATCAACATTAATAAAGGGAGGTAATTTTGTTTCACTTTCGCCGCTTCCTTCGTGGATTGTTTCCCCACTACTGTGGAAGTTCTCAATCTCATTAATGCCAACATTTACTCCAATAATGTTAGTTTGTTCTTCAAAATTGGACAGATATTTATCGCTGATATCTCCAGACCCAAACTCTACAATTTCTATTTTCCTGCCTTCTTTTTTTTCCACTTCCTTATACCGATTTGTCAACTTTTGACTGTTTCTATCGCGTATTGATAATTCTGAAAATTGTTCCACTAACTGTCGTATATTTTGTTCACATCTTGTTGAAACATTCTCCACTGATTCGTTCAATAAAACTCTCACATCATCTATATAATGTTTAATCGCTAGCTGTGATATTGACACGTTCATTATGTCATCGCTGAGACTTTTGTTTCGCTCGTTTAACGTCGTCACGGCAGACGACAAATTCTGAATCTGTACGTCCACCCCCTGTAGCTGGTTCCCAAGCGTTGCCAGGTTTCGCTGGTTCCTCTCGACCATATTCGTCAACTGATGGAACCGTTTTGCAGCTTTGTCCTCTCTGAATTCGCGGAATCGCCGCAGTTCCTTGGAAGCCTCTTTCTGGAATGCCTGGAAGCCTTCAATGACTGCGCTGCAACAAACAGAAAATATATCATTTGTGTTTTTTTCAGAGATTTTTCTACTGAAGTTGCACACCACTCTTTCTAAAACAGTTTTTTCGAATGAATTGACCTATTCAACATTAAATTTATACTAGGCTTGCACAATCTAAAGTAAAGAAAAGGTAGAAAAATTGCCTTTAAAAAGTTGGCTATTTCATAATGGGAACAGGCTTTAGTTTAAACTAACCTTTAAGAATTTCAAACTATGTTTTCTTTCTCAATTTTGTGCTTTCTTTATTAAACTAAAATATGCAGCGTTTTTTCATATTTCTCAAGTCAAATTCATTAATATGTCTTACTAAATTTTCGGTCTTGACAACATTTTCACACATAATCATCAGTGTTTATTTGAAAGTCACACCGCAGCAAAAGCTGTCTTTATAAGTGATGGAGCAAATGGTTCCAAACAGTCGGTCAACAGAAAGTGTCATAGATGTGTTTACATATACAACACAATATTTGTTAGTGATCGGTACTCTTACTGTCTTTCATAAATAACCCTTTGAGCGCTGGAACCGGATTTTGAAGGCCTTTGCAAACAGTTTGGATCCAGATGAGACGCCACAGAACGTGGCGTCTCATCAGGATCCAAACTGTTTGCTATTCTGATAGTGGTCTTAGAAAAAAAATCAAAGAAAATGCCAATTTTAGAAATTCAGCAGAAGACATTTAAGCAGATGACAAATTTCCCAGCATGCAAAGGGATAACCATAATGATTGATGAAATTTTGTTTTAAGCATTCTACACTTAATATTTTTGTATGTACTGTTTATTTTCTATATAGTTAGCTATCAATCTTAAAAAAAAATTGCTGTCTGTGAAATCAATTATTTTGCAAGATTAACATACATAGGGCAGACAGCACTCTTTTGACTTGTATCATTTGATTACAGGTTAACTGAAGGGTCGTTAATCTTTTCTTGAGGGATGTCTATAAGTCAAAGCATGGCGGGCTTTGAAAATTCATCTTGCCAACTTTCAAAGTTCTCAGTTTACTTGTGGACTTCAAAGTAAATAAAAGAATGTTTGTATACCTGGGTAGGCTGCAGTTGCTGTAATTTTTTTCTTTTGTAAAAAAATTACAGCAGGAGTTTAACCCTTTCAGACCTCCCATGTCCATGAACAGAACATTTGATGAATTACTAGATTGACATTGATAATGGCTGAATATAAATATTACTATTTTTACCTATGTTTATGATTTTATGTGTTTTAAAATCTGTACGGTGAGCCTCATTCTGGGAAAACTGGGCTTAATGCATGCACCTTAAGCATACATGCCAGAATTTTTCAGGTCCAAATCGGGACATTCCATTAAAGATTGTCAGGAAATTTGACCAAAAAGCAGGACACTTAAAACGATCAATCATTTCACCTTTACTTTAGTCGGTAGTCAGTATCTATAGATATTACTTGCAAAAACTCTTATTTTCTGCACGATTTTGACATGTGTTTCAGAAATTAGTGAACACAGCTTTCTCCCATTCTCGGAAGTAAACACATTCCATTAACTGAATTGTGGGGTATCCCCGTATGCCTCAATTTGACATCCAATCAGTACAGGGAACATATGAAAATCATGTGACGCGATGCGATGTGAGCGCAGCGAGCACTTTTCTTATTTAACCAATCGTCAATTAACTCTAAATTTAGATTGATGCAATATGTTACAAATTATTTTCTGAAAATCAGCCGAAAACGAAAGTTAATTTATGTGAAACATCGATGCGTATTGCTCAGCATCCAATTTGTTTGATTACAAAATTGGTGTATTTACATGTTTTATAACCTTAGGTGGTATAATACACAGGATAATAGTGTCATTTGCGTTTATTTTTGTGTGATACATCTTAAGAGACCCCTATCATAAAAACACCGTGGTGTGAATGCCTGATAAAAATCAATAATTTGCCGATAAATCGCTGATAAGGTGTCAAAAAACAACACTGGTGCACTCGAGTAGCAGAAGCGGGTTGTTAATTGGGGGCAATAAAGGGATTAGCGATGGTAAGTTTTAGCCAGACAGAGCTTGAATAGCGAATTTTATTGGGAACTTATAGACTTTACATCGTCTTTTACGAATGTCGGGACAAATCGTCTCATATCGGGATGCCGGGACAAAGGACCCAAAAGCAGGACTGTCCCGCCGAGATCGGGACGTCTGGCATGTATGCCTTAAGTGTCATCCCAGATTTTCCTGGATTATATTGTTTACATTAAAGCACTTCCTTTAAACCAAAAATACTGTAAAAGCGGAAAGTGTCGTCCCTGATTAGACTGTGTTGACTGCACATGCTCATCTGGTACGACACTTTAGCCACGTGCATTTAGCCCCGTTTTCCCAGAGCCTGGCTCAAAGATAAAAGAATTGCAATGACTATGTATCTTTAACAGTTGAAAATGTTTAAAGGTTACACAACACCATTGCCTGCAACCGCATGACAGGTTCAAAGGTATCAACCCATTTAGGTTTCAACTTTGGGTCTCGGATTTCTAAAGAGCTTTTAAGTGAAATTGATAAGGTGTACATAATTACAGATAATTGCTAGTTTTGTGAACTTAAATGTGTTGTTTAGGTCAAGTCATGACACTTTAATTAAACTGTTTTAGTTTTTATGTATATTGAAGGCAGTTTCCAAATATCTTAGCTGGATAATTGATTATTTATATTATAATAGGTCTGACCCAATAATCATCATCAACTCATCAGTAATGCCAGAAGAAACACCTCCACCACCACCACCTCCATCTCCACCACCATCACCATCACCACCACCATCATAAAAATCTTCAGCAACATCATTATCATAGCTTTATTGTTTGTCATTGATAATTACTATGACTATCATAATCTAATATTTAATATCATTGGAGAAGATAGGCCGAATTTAATTATATAAATATGGTTTTATTTATTCAAAGGAAACATATTATTTGTTATATCAATTGTCAGTTGAACAGTTAAGTATCCTTCACATCTTTGACATTTAAGCTTGACATGTGATATACAACAACAATTTACATCTAGTCACACCAACTAACTAGTCCTATAGAATATAGATTTTTATAAATGAGCCAACTGTAGTCCCTCAGTCTAGACTCATATTTGAATGATTGTAAAAGTATGGACCCATCATATTATGCAGGTTGAATGTACTTTCTACTAAGAATGTATTCAGCGGACTTTAAACAAAATTTAACATTTTATCTTCCTAACATCATTATGTTATTTATATTGTTGAAAGATATTTTGTTCAACACACTTTTTTTATGCCCCCTTTTTCGAAGAAGAGGGGGTATATTGTTTTTGGCCTGTCTGTCATTCTGTCCCAAAACTTGAACCAAAACTTTTACCTTCGTTAAAGTTTGGTCATAACTTTTGCAATATTGAAGATAGCAACTTGATATTTGGCATGCATGTGTATCTCATGGAGCTGCACATTTTGAGTGGTAAAAGGTCAAGGTCATCCTTCAAGGTCAAAGGTCAAATATATGGGTCAAAATTGCTCAAAAGGGGGCATTGTGTTTCTGACAAATACATCTCTTGTTTTATTATTGCAAACAGCTGATTTAAGAACAAAAGTTAGATTGTTTGATTGATGATATCATATCTAAGTATTCTTAATTAAATCATTTTAAAGTATGAGTGATTAAAGCAATTCATTTCTTAAAATTATATTACTACATTTATGAATGTAATTTATACATCAAGGGTTAAAGGTGGAATTATGCATCTAATATAAAAGTGTTCAACAGATACAATAGTTTCAAAGTCAACCCTCTTTATTCCCTCCCCAACTACCTGTGGTCACTAATGGTTCCCTCCATAGCAACGACCTTGTCCCAGGCCTCTGTTACAGATTGTCTCATTTGGATCACCTCTGCAGTGTTCACAGCTAGTCTGTTTTCATGATGTCGAACTTTCTCATCTAGCTCGGAATACTTGGTCCTGAATACGATTGTGTGCGAAATACAAAATTAAACCCATTTATGCCTAGTGGACTCTCCCATCCTTCTAAATTTGATCAATTTATTTCCAAAATAAAATAGGGATGTCTGGTATATTTATTTCTATATTTAGAATATTTCTTACAGCAATCCCTTTAAGCAAACAGCGCAGACCCTGATGAGACACTGCATCATGTGGCGTCTCATCTGGGTCTGCGCTGTTTGCCAAGGCCTTTTTTCTAGATGCTAGGCATAAATGGGTAAATACTAGGGTACATTGTATATATAGCCAACAGGATCAACTTTGAACTTTGTACATAAGTGTATGTTTACAGTTGTATGTATATATATACACCATAACAATACATGGAAATGAACTACTCATTATATAGCACGAAAGTATGACGTACCCTTTGGGTCAAAAGTACATATACGCCAACAGCTAAAAATAGAAATCACCGCGGTGACAAAAGTGTCACCGCGGTGACAATTTTGTCACTGCGGTCATAAATTTATCACTGCGGTGATATATTTGTAACTGCAGTGATACTTTGGACAAAAGGACAAAAACATATGAAAAACATATGCATAAACTTATCAACTATCTTTATTCATCCGTTTTGATTTTATTTTAAACTATTGTTAAATATTTAATTATTTTCTTGAAAAAATCTCGGTTTGTTACGGGGGGAAATGGTTGAAAACTGACCCAAAGAAATAAATGTAACAGCAGGTATAAAAATATACCAACAGTCATAATTTGTCACCGCTGTGACAAAATTGTTACCGCAGTGACAAAATAGATATCACCGCGCTGACAAAATTGTTACCGCAGTGACAAAATTGTCACCGCGGTAACAATTTTGTCACCGCAGTGATATCTATTTTTAGCTGTTGGCGTATTTGTACTTTTGACCCAAATGGTACGGCATACGAAAGTATGTAATATTGACTATTGTTAGATGAAAATAATATTGGTCAGAGTCCCCCCGTTAAGTTTATAAAAGAGACGCTAAGCCTTCAATTAACTTTATTTATAATCAGATAAGCAACCTGGACCACTTTCACTCTTTGTTTTTACTTTTTTATGCCCCCGAAGGTGGGCATATAGTGATCGCACTGTCTGTCTGTCTGAAATTCCGTCACACTTTGTGTTTAGGTTTCGAAAAATGTGGAAAAACACTTTGCGTTGAGGTTTAGAAAAATGTGGAAAAAAGGGGGCATATGTCATCCTATGGTGACAAGCCTTGTTTTGTTAGAAAAAAAAAGCACTTAAGACATTAATACAACTAGGGGAATTTTGTCAGTATGATTTGTTTAAAAAATAAGACTTTAATAATGTTTGAGTGTTTTAATTTCAACATGAAAATTAATAATGCTATATTTTGTTAGACATTGTTTTCTCTGAAGTCTCTCCCAGAAGTTAAGAAGTCAATGTACTTAATAAGCAAATAATTATTTCAATGGAGGACTTAATAAGAACCATAATAAAAGTGTATTAGAAACCATACAAAACTAATGCTGCTTGCTGCAGTTTAATTATTCCTGTAATATAATTGTTGATTTATTTATTTTTATAAGCCTTCCTGCAATATCTTGTGAGCCCCATGTCGTTAGCTTGAAACTTTCCATGGTTTTTATACTGATCCATCACCAAAGCATAAATAATCATAGAACAGTTTTGTAAATCATGGTTTGTTTGAAATTGATGTAAGAATGCCCTTCTCAGGAATGGATATGAAAATTTGCTACACATAATTCTAAATGATTGCGCTATTCTATTTCAAACAGTTTATAAATGCACGATACAATCTTTTCATCATTTCAATGTTTATAAGTAAGCTGCGCTCTGGGAAAACAGGGTTTAATGCATGTATGTAAAGTGCCCTCCTAGATTAGCCTGTGCAGTCTGCAAAGGCTTATAATGAACAACACTTTCCGCCTAAACTGAATTTTCACTAAGAAGAGACTCCCATTAAAAACAAAATACAATAAAAGCGGAAAGTGTCGTCCCTGATAAGCATGTGCACACTGCACAGGCTAATCTGGGTAGACACTGTATGCACATGCATTAAGCCCCATTTTCCCAGGGCGAGACTCACACAAATACGGGTAAAAAAATATTTTTCATACCTGTCACTCTCCTGCACACTCCTGATATGCTTCAATTCTTTCCTGTCATATTCACGTGATTTCTTCAGTTCACTCATCTCTTTCCTCAGCTCATCAATCAGGCGAACTAGAATCAGGGCCGTATCTGTTCCCATGGTTTCTTTGACCTCTTTTTCCTCCTCAAGGTCATCACCATCCCTTTCAAATTCAAGGTCATTGTTGTCCACATCTAGGTCAAATGGTTTGCCAGTGGTTTGACTTTTTGTGTGCCTTTTTACATCCTGGCTACGTGTTTGTGTTTCCAGGGTAACCACATTGTCCACATACACAGTAACATCATCTTTAGGTGCTGTGTGTTTGTAGGGAACATTGTTTCCATGGCAACCAGGGGGAAGTGTTATGGATAGTGTCAAACTTGCAGTTATTAAAAATATGTGAAAGGTCATGCTTAGCGTAGTTTTGAAGTCCTGGATTTTCACACGTCCATTTTGGTGAAGACCTTTATTGCTAGGTTTGGTGGTCTTGATAGTTTGATAGTCCTTGCCTAGCTCTCATGGTACTGTCAATATAGTTCATCATTAACATCATTGTCTTTGCCTGTTTCAATATCTTTTGATGGATGTTAATCCTGATTTATTATTTAACTTCTTTTTTAAGTGGAAATGTTGAAGTCCTTTCTTATTTATTGTAACATAAAATAAAAAACGGAATATTAAAATTGCATAATGTACTTCCTTTTTGCCAAATTATTTACATGACAAAAGCAATTCAAATGCTAAAATTGGCACATTAAAATTTACTGATTTCAATTAAATGTCGCAACTTTATTGTATTGGCTTCTAAGATAACTATGAATCTTGTTAAAATCGAATAATTGTTTTTTAACTGATAAAATTTATCTGAAGAGTGCTATTGAACCTGAGTTCATGGATCTTCATAAATTTGTTACCTTCTATGATTGCATGATTAAGTCACTTTTATGATCCCTTTTGGCAGTGTTGAAGGGCTACAAAAATATTTTTGAATACTATAAAATCTCTATTATTTGTGGGACATTAATTTTCCGTTGATTTCGTGGGTGGACCAATCCATAAATTTAACACAAACACATAAAAAAAATGGCAGACAACAATGCCTCTTTTTTTTCTTTCAAAAAGCAGAAATCCGCGAAATTTATAGTCCATGAAAAAGTCATGTATAAAAAACAACACTACATTTAATGCAGACAAATATAAATACTTTTACTGCATTTATTCACTGAACATGAACTTTTTGATTTTCAATTGAATTTAGAGACTTGAAAGAAAGACTGCAAACGTGAATTGCCATCCATAAACAGCAACAAGAACATTTAAATATCCCTTAACTAGGCTTCACAGACATTTTATGCATTGAGATAATTGTCATATCATTATTTTCTAATATATGACATTTTAAATAATGGATGAAAGTGAAAATATATTTGCAAAACAGTTTTTGTTAGAATTTTTTTTATTTTAGATACTGAATCATGATACTTGTTGGTTTTTCTACAGATAACAATTTGATTATTGTTAAAGGGACTTGTTCACAGATTTTCGTATTTTTGAAAATGTCATTAAATATGTTAACTAACAAATATAATATACTGTATTGAACATTATAAACTAATTATAATATCAAGAAAAAGCAATAAACAACTCTTCGTGATGCTGCTACATAGTTGTTAGGATCGCTGATCTGGAGAAAGGGCTCAATGCTTGTGCATAAAGTGTCATCCCAGATTAGCCAGTGCAGTCTGCACAGGCTAATCAGGGACTACAATTTCCCCTTATGAAATTTTTCCGTTTAAAGGAAGTGTCTTCTTAAAATAAATACAGTCTAGGAAGAAAGTGTCTTCACTGATGAGCCTGTGCAAACTGCACAGGCTCATATGGGACGACACTTTATGCACAAGCATATTAGCCCAGTTTTCCCATGGCTCATTTGTAACTGGTTGAGCAAACGCACAGTCATCCTGTTCATTAGAACTCCATATAATTGGTTTTTATTTTTTTAAATAACCTTTATTTTACAATTTAATATTTATAAGTAGTTTTATATGAATACGATTGACACATTGATGAACGTACATACTATTAATAGGGAAACAATATGTGTTATTATTTTAGTATTTCAAAAATGAATGTTGCCTGTTTTTCTTGACCTTATATTTTCATTTTGTATATTTAAAATTATTTTCCAGAAAAGCAAGAGAAACAAAAGTGTATATTTGTTTTAAATCAAAATTGACATTCATTACGTTGTGCATTCGAATAGAAAAGAGACGATTAAGTGTTCTTAGTAAGATGCATGCTATCGGGATTATGTACATAACCCTTTGCATGCTGGGAAATTTGTCGTCTGCTAAAATGTCGTCTGCTGCATTTCTAAAATCATCATTTTCTTCACTTTTTTTCAAAGAATACTATCAGAATAGCAAACAGTTTGGATCCTGATGAGACGCCACGTTCTGTGGCGTCTCATCTGGATCCAAACTGTTTGCAAAGGCCTTCAAAATTCGGTTCCAGCACTGAAAGAGTTAAAGTCTATTCATATTTTAATATGTATATAATGTGCTATAATATAGTTTTTTGATGAAATTGTTGCCTACACATTTTTCTTACCAGAGAATATAACCTATTCCATATACATGTACCATTCCAAAGTTTTTATTATAATTTCAATTATAACCCAGGAATAACATCAGATCAGTTATAATAATATATCCACTGCCTATGTTAATAGTTCAAAAGTTAAATATCTGTTTTACTCCACAAAAATCCCTTAACAACATCACACAGCCTTTGCTATTGTTCATTTATAACATAGTTCAAAAGTTAAATAATTGTTTCACTCCACATTTATCCCTATCACAACACCACACAGCCTTTGCTGCACACAGTTCATTTATTTTAAATTTAAGTGACAGGAAATAAAATCATGTCCTACTAACAGTCAATCAATGTACCCTCAGATAATCCAAGCAGGCACCCTTGATAAACCTATAAACCTAATCCATAATATGATAGGGCAAAAGCCACGAGACTGGAGACTAGATTCAGTGGCCTTTATCAAGCAGCATACTTTTACATCAGTAGCCTGATGGAACCTCGCTCTGTGAAAAGTAGGTTTAATGCATGTGCGTAAAGTGTCCTCCCAGATTAGCCTGTGCTGTCCTCACAGGCTAATCAGGTACAACACTTTCCGCTTTTATTGTATTTTTTGTTTAAAGGAAGACTCTTATTGACGAAAAAAACAGTTTAGGAGGAAAGTGTCGTCCCTGATTAGCCTGTGCGGACTGCACAGGCTAATCTGGGACGACACTTTTACGCACATGCATTAGACCCCCTTTTCACAGGGTGAGGCTCATGTACCTCATCCAACAGATTATAGGAGCGAAAGATCCAACAGATTATAGGAGCGAAAGATCCAACAGATTATAGGAGCGAAAGCCCCAGACTAGATTCAGTGGTTTTATCAGACTGCATATTTTTACATCAGTAGCCGAGATATTGGATAAAAAGCTAGTCGCCAATTATCCTCTCTCATATCAATTACTGTAACTGCAGTAATGATATTTCCTGCTCACGATACAGTTCATTCATAAACCCTGGGTTAAAGTCACATGGTCATGAATGAAGACGTTATTCAAGGGTAAGGTATTTTTTGTGTAACTATTAGTTTTTTTTGCACAACTAAATGGTTAACTATATATATATATATATAATATGTTAAACAAGAAATATCTTTAAAAAAAAATATACGGCGATGATTGTGGTCGGTGTTTATGAAAAATCAAAAGTTATATGTACGAGATCAAAAATAGCTAATGCCTTTTGTTATGTTCTTATCTGCATCGCACGCATATAAATTACGGGGTATTGCGCCAGATTTCGTGGCTTATTTCGCTTTATTAGATATTATAACTAAAAAAATTAAGATATCTATATTTACAAAATAGAAAAACACACGAAGCATGAACATGAATGAAAGCATATAGGTCACCCGGCGTTACACTTGAATCTCATTTGATTCCATTATTAATAACATCGTGAATCATCATGCTCATGCTTAATAAATTGGTCTAAATGCATAAATATTTGTAATTAAATTCAAAATTGGTCCTTATCATGCAATTGTTAAAACACATTAAAAATCTATGATTGACATACCATAATAATATTGCCGAATATCTTTATTTAGTATCTTTCTGATCAAAATAAACTTCAAGTGCACATAGTTTACGCGATAGCGTTTATATAAAGATTTCTGTAACTGACCGCAAACTGACCTTGATACCTTGCAGGTTGGAATGCAATGCATTAAAGTGAGGTAACAATTGCACTGCTGGAACGACGGCTTGTTTAAAGCTTTTAACATTTACGTGTTTAACGGTCAATTTCGAAAACAATTTTAAATATTTTCGTCAAAGCGTATATTAGGTTACTGAACAACAATACTTATATGATGTAAAATTTATGAATGCACAGAATGCAATATCGTAGTAATTACCAAATATGAGAACACAGCCTTTAAGTACAAACGCTCTGGCGCTGAATTTTCTTCTAAATATAAAGGGGCACACATTCTGTATTGATGTCGAGAATTGAGTGAAAAACTGCGCTATCTCTCCAACCTTATTATTAGAGATACAATTGTTTCAAGCTGAATACGCAGTTAAACTCGTTGCTAAAAGAACTGTAGTATCCCTTTTCATACCATATACTTCCCAAAAATAGAAAGTCGATGGAATAACATATTAATGTTAATGCGAAATCTGTTTGTAGATTGCACGTTTTCTTCTGCGAAAAGTTTCAGGCCTACCGGCGGGAAATTTTATATTTGAATTGATTGGTCGCTTACAAAGGTCAGGCTAAGGTGAAAACCTGGCTTATACAGCTACGCGGAAAAAAATGCATTGGCACGCACCTGCTCAGATACAGTTCATTCAGAAACCCTGGGTTAAAGTTATATTGTCATTTGCCATGAATGAAGACACTATTCAAGTCTAAGGTATTTTTGTGCAACTAATATTTTTGTTTTTATTTTTGTTCAAGTAAATGAATAACTTATACTTTTTTTAATTCATAGGCACAAACCTTGTCAAATGTCAAGGGTATTAAATGTTTGACATTTTAATATTGATGTTAATAATATTAACCTTTTGACATGTAATTCATTTGAACATTCCAATGCCGATAAAAAAATTGTTGATGGCCCTTATCAGCAACCCATTCACCAAACCATTCCAAGGCTTATGTATAGCCTCAGTCCGACTATTATTACAGGGCCCCTTATAGCCCTTTGAGCGCTGGAACCGGATTTTGAAGGCCTTTGCAAACAGTTTGGATCCAGATGAGACGCCACAGAACGTGGCGTCTCATCAGGATCCAAACTGTTTGCTATTCTGATAGTGGTCTTAGAAAAAAAATCGAAGAAAATGCTAATTTTAGAAATTCAGCAGACAACATTTTAGCAGACGACAAATTTCCCAGCATGCAAAGGGTTAGTAAGAGCATAATTTGAAGCAACTGTTTTGGTGTCACTGAAAAATGGTAGAGGCAGTCGTTTATTGGGCAGGTACATATGAGCCTTGCTCTGTGAAAAGGGGGTTTAATGCATGTGATTAAGTGTTGTCCCGGATTAGCCTGTACAGTACGCACAGGCTAATCAGGGAAGACACTTATAGCCTAATTTGTATTTTCCCCAAAAACAGTCTTCCTTTAAACGAAAAATACAATAAAAGCGGAAAGTGTCGTCCCTTATTAGCCTGTGCAGACTGCACATGCTAATCTGGGACGACACTTTGAGCACATGCATTTAACCCCCTTTTCACAGAGTGAGGCTTATATATATATATATATATATATATATAAGGGAAATTGTTGCTGCTTGGGAGATACAATACCATAAAATGGAGCAATTTTCAGTGATTGTTTAATAATGACCCAGTTATGACACTATTATAATCATGAAATAAATTGCCGTTTTCAACAAGAATAGGAGCAACTGTGATTTCATTATTAAGTGGCTCATTTTTTTTTTGCATCTTTGTAATTGATTAACAAAGACTTTTGTTGCAAGTTAGCAAAAAAAGGTTGTTAATGTATACAATGGAGGGAAAATCTCTGCAAATCTCAAGAGATTTCTTTGATGCAATGGCCTCAGCCAGCTTGTCTGCTGGGAAAGAGGTCACATGGTGCAACACTGGTGTATCTCTTCAATATTTAGTAGATAAATAAACCATTTTTGAAGTGATTTCATAGAATGAGAATATAAAAGAAGTGTTAACTGCCACCTGTGTGTATAATTACAATAGATAATTGCTGCATGATTTGTTTGTGAATTTTGTATATTTTCTGTGTTGCAGTTAATTGATTTAACTGCCTGTTATTAGTATGTGCTTCCAAGATGTAATGACACAGTTGCAGACAAAGCCTTGTGGCCTGGTCCATTTACAGAAGGCCTTTTAACCCTTTGCATGCTGGGAAATTTGTCGTCTGCTAAAATGTAGTTTGCTGAATTTCTAAAATTAGCATTTTCTTCGATTTTTTTTTCCAAGAATACTTTCAGAATAGCAAAGAGTTTGGATCCTGATGAGACGCCACGTTCTGTGGCGTCTCATCTGGATCCAAACTGTTTGCAAAGGCTTTCAAAATTCGGTTCCAGCACTGAAAGAGTTCACCCTGTATGGTTGGTTGTTGAATATTCATTGAGTCTCCAAGAGAAATATATTTTAATGCATTTTCCCAAAAATCTGTCGCATTTTTTAAGAACAATTTTTGTCCTCTTAGTAAACTTGTAACTGTTATTTTACTCCCATATCCCCAACTTTCCATTAAAGCCCTGAGTTTTATCATACAAAACCTTGTTGACAAACAACTTATTCAAATGAATTTAATTCCACAGCACTGCACATTAAACCATATCTAAGTACTCAGTTTTCCGCTGAACCTTGTAGAAATAAAATGGCACCTTTTAAACCTACTGGAAAGGGTGTAAATTAACTGTTAAATACTGTATTATCAGATGTTCATTGGACTTCACAAGATATCATGTTTACCAAGAATGATAAAATGCTAAAATTGTGCAAAAAATTAGGCTTATTTAATTGCTCGACCATCTACTTAACCTTGTAAGCCAGTAATATGAACTGCTTTCGGACACTTACATCTACCCGGAAGATGGAAGTTAACCGCATGGCTATATTTTTTGTTTTGATGGTTCAGTCATTTAGAAAAATGAAGACCAAAGTTACAAATATCCTTGGTATAGCCTTTGGCTTTCGATGCAATCGAGCTTTAATAAATAAATTTAACTAATATTAGTTAAATGACGTTGGACAAACAAGTTGGACAAACACCCTTAGACACACTTTCTTTGACAAATGACCTTTGGCAAAGACACTTGGACACACAACATAAGATAAATGCCCATGGGCTTTAGACCATCACACTTGGTAAATGACCTTGAACGAACACTCTTTGACACACAATATTGGTCAAACGATCTTGGACTAACACCCTTTGACTCATACCCTTGGACAAACACCTTTGGATATATGATTTTGGACAAAAACCTTGGGACACACAACATTAGACAAGCATCCTTTGATAAACACCCTTTGACACCCAACATTGGACAAACAACCTTTGATAAATGATCTTGGAAAAACAGCCTTGGACACCCAACATTGGACAAACACCCTTTGACAAATTTCCTTGGACAATCACCCTTGCCAGCTGTCTACTGGTTTATTGACTTGTATAGGTGAAGCAACATGTAGATTTAGACCTAGTAATGACTTGGTGTTGGGTGGAGATGTTGAAACTAATTTTTTCCCATGATATTTTGGTCAGTCTTTGAATGAACTCTGGTTAAACCTAATTTGTCTCAGGCATTTTTGGCTGTTCTTTGTTTCTGGCAGGGCAGTGGTTGAGTTTGTTTAGATACAATGCTGGAGGCAGGGCTTTGCTCCAGAAATGTAATTAGGCTGCATGTAAGGATTTTTGCCATTGAGCAAATTCAGTCAGTGGCCATTATTTATCAGCGCCAATATGCACCAAACCATCCCGAGGTTTATTTATAACCTGTTTCAAACTAAGGCAACAGTTTTTATGTTACTGAAAATTGGTAGAGCCAGTCATTTAGTGGGCAGGTACATATATATGTGAAAATGTTTCTGCGTGGGAGATACAACATATCAAATTTATGAATTTGCAGTAATAGTTTAATAATGACACAGATTTTACACTTTCATAATCATGAAATAAATGGCCGTTTTCAACAGGAATGTGGACAACCTTGATTTCATAGTGGCTCATTTGTTTGCATTATCATTGTAATTGATTAACACAGACTTAGCCATTTTTTGTGCAAGTTGCAAAAAAGAAGTTATTTATGAATACAATGGAGGGAAAATTTCTGAAAATCTCAAGAGATTTCTTTGATGCTGTGGCTTCAGCCAACTTGTCTGGTGAGAAAGAGGTCATATTGTGCAACAATGGTGTATCACTTGAACATTTAGTGGGATAATAAATCATTTTTGAAGTGGCTTCATTGAATGAGAATATAAAAGAAGTGTTAACTTCCACCTGTGTGTATAATTACAATAGATAATTTCACTGCATGATTTGTTAGTGAATTTTGTATATTTTCGGTGTAAATGTAAAGAAATTGATCAATCAATAAAAACTGCCAGCTATACGTATGTGCTCCCAAGCTATAATGACAAATTTGCAGTCAAAACCTGGTAGCCTGGGCCCATATTCAAAAAGGTCCTTAAGTAAATCTTAACTTTAGTTGTACTTAAGAGAAAGTTTCAGATCAAGTTTTGAACAAGAAATCTATTACTTTGTGCCTACAAAAGGATAAAATATTTATCATTTTAGCAATATTTACTGGTTTAAAACATGTTGATATAAAAATACCAAAATGTATCGTAGCTTTAGGAATTGTAAGAATTAAAGGAATTTCCTTAGATATTTCCTTAGGAGAAGGCCTTTTGACCATGTATAGCCGGGGTTGAATATAAATTGTATGTCAAAGAGAAATATGCTTAAATGCATTTTCACAAAAATCTGTCACACTTTTTGAGCACAATTTATGTCCTCTTTTAGTAAATTTGTGACTGTAATTTTGCTTAACCCTTTGAGCGCTGGAACCGGATTTTGAAGGCCTTTGCAAACAGTTTGGATCCAGATGAGACGCCACAGAACGTGGCGTCTCATCAGGATCCAAACTGTTTGCTATTCTGATAGTATTCTTTGAAAAAAAATCAAAGAAAATGCTAATTTTAGAAATTTAGCAGACAACATTTTAGCAGACGACAAATTTCCCAGCATGCAAAGGGTTAAAACATAGGGCCTCCTATATCCCCTTCTGTTCATAAAAGCCTCGAGTTTTATCATACAAAACATTGTTGACAAACAACTTATTCAAACAAATTTAATTTTACCGCACTGCATATTAAACCATATCTAAGTACTCAGTTTTCTGACAAACTCTTAGAAATGAAATGGCACCATTTAGACCTACTTGAAAGGGTGTAAATTAGCTGTTAAATACTGAATTATCAGAAGTTTATTGTACTCAACAAGAGATCCTGTTGATAAAATGCTGAAACTGTGCTAAAAACTAAGCTAATTTTATTGCTGGACTATCTACTCAACTAATAGTAAGCCATTAATCCGTCCCGGGTTTCGGACACTTTAATCTAGATGGAATTTAACTGGTTGTATTTTTATGTTTCAAGGGGTCAGTTATTTAGAATAATGAAGACCAAAGTTAAAAATATTCTTTGTATAGACTTTTGATGCAATCGAGCTTATGTAAATAGGTTAAACTAACATTGGTTAAAATGACTTTGGACAGGCATCCTTGGACATAAAACTTGGACAAACAACCTTGGACAAACACTCAAGGACAAACACTCTTGGGAAAAAACCTGGACAAACAGTCTTAGACAAACACCCTTGGACAAACCCTCTTGGACAAACAATCTTAGGAAAACACTCTTTGACAAACACCCTTGGGCAAACACCCTTGGGCAAACACTTTTGGACATACAGCCTTTGATAAACAGACTTGGACAAACAATCTTGAACAAAATGGCTGTGGGGAAAAAACTTTTTGACATTAAGCCTTGGAATACCACACTTTGACAAACACCCTTGGTTGAACAATATTGGACAAACACTGTTGGACACACTACCTTTGCAAATGACCTTGGGCAAACACCCTTGAACAAGCAACTTTGGCCTTACTATCTTGGACAAACACACTTGGAAAAATGATTTGTCAAAGAATCTTGGACTAACACAGTTGGACACACAATTTGGACAAACAATCTTGTACTAAAACCTTGGGACACACAAAAATGTGGACAAACACTCTTTGACAAATGATCTTTGGACAAAAACCTTGGAACACACAACATTGGACAAACACTCTTTGACAAATGATCTTTGGACAATAACCTTGGGACACACAACATTGGACAAGACTCTTTGACAAATGATCTTTGAACAAACACCCTTTCCTAGCACACACAACATTGGATGAACACCCTTGGACAAACGATCTTTGACAAACACCTTTGGACAATCAACCTTGTCGAACTAGCTTGGACAATCACCCTTGGAAAAAACGGAAAGCTGGACTAATCTATGCTAGTCTACTGGTGTATTTTGTAGGTGAAGCAAAATGTAGATTGAGACCTGGCTATGAGTTGTTTTTGGGTGGAGATGGTTAAAGCTAATTTTTCCCAGGATATTTTGGCCGGTCTTTGACTGAACTCTGGTTAAACCTTATTTTTGGAGTTTGTTTAGAAACATTGCTGGCGGCAGGGCTCTGCTCCAGAAATGTTATTAGGCTGTCTGTAATGGTATACTTGTTTCCTGAACATTTTAGTTGTTAGGACAATGTAATCATATGTGATCATTAAATTGAAGAATGTAATTGATGCAATCAGAGAAGTTTAATGTAAACTAAGATTACATTTTAAAAAAGGACCTTTTTCCAGTTTATAAAACTAACATTAGGGCTTTATTGCTCAAGGTGTGAAAAAACATTTGGCTATCTTTTTTTCTCTGTAATTCCTGAGAAAATTGTGTTCTTACTGCACTTAAGTTATTTGGAATTAGACTGTTCAGTCGAACTGTCGACATATTTCATGATTGTTTGTTTATAGCTGGGTGGGGTGATGTTTGTATAAAATGATCTGACAGAAGTGTATCTATCAACATTTACTGGGCGAATCAAGTGCTCTAGAATGATTGAACTTTTAATGTGGGGTCTGTTTAAAATTTGGCCTACTGGGAATTTGGGAGCTAAATATGCCCCACAGATCAACTGTAAACAAAATTGGCATTCAAGGTTGAGTATTTTCATCACTTTTGCTACCTTTGATTTACAAAATTAATTTATGGATACAAAATAAGAATGAAAACAGCTGATAAATAAAAAGTTGAATGTTGTGCTGCCATTGAGCAGCTTTCTTTAAAAGGACAATTTTATATTTAAAAAATTGGTCAACAAAAAGTATGGCCAACCTACTGACCCTAATTTTTTAGATGTTTATTTTTAAATAAGTGGATACAGGCAACTTTGTTTGCCTAAATATGCTTATGTGATCTGGCATGAAACTATTTGATGGGAAAACTTTATCTTTGATTTTTTCCAAAGAATACTATCAGAATAGCAAACAGTTTGGATCCTGATGAGATGCCACGTTCTGTGGCGTCTCATCTGGATCCAAACTGTTTGCAAAAACCTTCAAAATCCGGTTCCAGCGCTGAAAGGGTTAATGCATGTGCGTAACGTGGTTTACCAGATTAGCCTGTTAAGTCCACACAGTCTTATCAGGGATGACACTTTCCACTGTTGTTTAAAGAAGGTCTCTTCTCAACCAAAATCCAGTCTAGGCGGAAAGTATAGTCTCTGCTTAGCCAGAGTGCAGACTGCCCAGGCTTATATGGAATGAAACTTTATGCAGTCTCTGCTTAGCCAGAGTGCAGACTGCCCAGGCTTATATGGAACGAAACTTTATGCAGTCTCTGCTTAGCCAGAGTGCAGACTGCCCAGGCTTATATGGAACGAAACTTTATGCAGTCTCTGCTTAGCCAGAGTGCAGACTGCCCAGGCTTATATGGAACGAAACTTTATGCAGTCTCTGCTTAGCCAGAGTGCAGACTGCCCAGGCTTATATGGAACGAAACTTTATGCACATGCATTAAGTCCTGTTTTCCCAGGGTGCGACTCAAATCAATCTTGTTACATGAATGTTAAGCTACTCAGTCCACATGTTGTTTATCACAAAGTGCATGTTATCATCCAGTATGAATAATTAGTCTGCATCAGAGACTTGCTTCCTCTACCAACTGATAAGCTCTGTCTGATAGTGATACATGTACATGTACATGTATACAGGATCACTTTATCCTGATATATTCCAATCATTAACTAGCCTGTAAGATCAAAGAAAACAAGTTATAGTTAACTATTCATTGGTTTTGTGCTCTTTGTGACATATAATTCAGCCATGAGCTATGCCCTGGGAAAACTGGGCTTAATGCATGTGCATAGTAAAGAGTGACGTCCCAGTGTGCAGATTGCATAATATCCAAGATTTATGGAATTATAATTGGCGCTAGTTGACCTGTCTATTTTAATCCAAAGTGAATAATAGATAGTGTATTGGAGGTCAAATACGTTTGAATTCTGATATTAAAATCTTAATGAAAATCCCACTGATAAAACAACGATAAATGTAATTGATTTACTAAAAAAACACGCATTTATCTCAGATCCGCCGACAGCATTGTCTTAATCATCAGCAGAACACAGCTACTGGTCTCCATATAAATGACTACACTGAACTACCAGTAGTTCATTACGTATGAGCCTTGCTCTGGAAAAACAGGGCTTAACCCTTTGCATGCTGGGTAATTTGTCGTCTGCTAAAATGTTGTCTGCTGAATTTCTAAAATTAGCATTTTCTTCGATTTTTTTTAAAGAATACTATCAGAATAGCAAACAGTTTGGATCCTGATGAGACGCCACGTTCTGTGGCGTCTCATCTGGATCCAAACTGTTTGCAAAAACCTTCAAAATCCGGTTCCAGCACTCAAAGGCTTAATGCATAGGCGTAATGTGAATCCAGATACGCCTGTGCAGTGACACTGCACAGGTTTCAGGGATGACACCTTCCGCCTTAACTGGATTTTCGCTAAGAAGAGACCTTTAAACGAAAAATACAATAAAAGCGGAAATTGTTGTCCCTGATGAGCAGACTGCACAGGCTAATCACATGCATTAACCCTTTGAGCGCTGGAACCGGATTTTGAAGGCCTTTGCAAACAGTTTGGATCCAGATGAGACGCCACAAAACGTGGGGTCTCATCAGGATCCAAACTGTTTGCTATTCTGATAGTATTCTTTGAAAAAAAATCGACGAAAATGCTAATTTTAGAAATTTAGTAGACAACATTTTAGCAGACGACAAATTTCCCAGCATGCAAAGGGTTAACCCCAGTTTTCCCAGAATGAGGCTCATATTGATAAGCTGCTGTTTGTTAACGGATGATCAGTTGAATACTTGCATCAAATCGTTTTGTTACAGAACAATTTATTTGACAATTTTATCATTCTTTTTGTGTGCGCAATGTTTCTTTAAAGGGGTCGTCCAACAGATTTTGGCATGTATTGAAGCTTGTCATTAAATGCTTTAAATGCTTTATATTGATAAATTTAAATATTTGAACTAAAAATCTCCAGAAAAAAAAAACAAGAATACAATTTAAAAAAAGGAAAATAAGTAACCCTCAACAGGGCTCGAACCACTGAGCCCTGGAGTCCTTGAGTAAAAAGTCTCCCGCCTAGACCACTCGACCATCCATGCTCACACTTAAAGCTGATGTATTTTTTAGCTATATAACCAATCCTCGTAGTTTCCCAAAATATAGTTTTGCGTCACACAACGCTTTATCTGTTGGACAGCCCCTTTAAGACCCATTTATCTGTGTATTATTGCGGTATTTAAGGTCAGAGGCGCTATCAGTTTATCACCTGGATATCTCGGAGGTGTCTAGGGTTATTGACTTGTATCTTAAGTCATCAAGCAAGACAAGCAGGGCCTTAATCCCGGCTTAAGAACTTTGTCACCAGTGTTATCAGTTTGACACTCGTGAAGTGTTTATTTGGTGATAGATTACATATCTGTACATTGTTTTTATTAATTAGTTTATTTTGTGGGAGATTAGAAATCTGAGTATAACTTTGCTTAAAGTGGATGTATGATACGAGTTTGGTGCCAGTTTTTCATTTTCCCATAATTTCAGATGCTGTTTCTCAGATTAATTTTTCATACTCTCAAACACTGCTGCTCATTTTAATTGTTTAAGTATTCATATGGGGTTGCTCAGATTAATTGTCCATGCTGCCAGACAAATTTCCTCAGATAAATTTTGATCTTTTGAGATGCTGTTGCTCATAATAATTTCCATACATTCAGACACTGTTGCTCAGATTAATTGTCAACACTTTCAGACACTTCTAATCAGATTAATGGTCCACAATTTTAAACATTGTTTCTCAGATTTATTATCCAAACTTTCAGACGCTGTTGCTCAGATGAATTTCCAAACTTTCAGACGCTGTTGCTCAGACTATTTGTTTTTGCTTTCAGACGCTGTTGCGTGTTTGGGACTGCTTCCTGTTGGAGGGTCCGAAGGTTCTGTTCCGGTTTGCGCTGGCAATCCTGCGCCTCCATGAGCGGGACATCCTGCAGAGGAATGACACGATGGGCATCATGAAACACCTCAAGTCATGCACGCGACTCACCTACGACGTGGAAGGGCTTATCAAGGTCAGTTGGAAGAGCTTGTCAAGGTCAGTTGGAAGGGTCATTTAACCCTTTGAGCGCTGGAACCGGATTTTGAAGGCCTTTGCAAACAGTTTGGATCCAGATGAGACGCCACAGAACGTGGCGTCTCATCAGGATCCAAACTGTTTGCTATTCTGATAGTGGTCTTAGAAAAAAATTTGAAGAAAATGCTAATTTTAGAAATTCAGCAGACGACATTTAAGCAGACGACAAATTTCCCAGCATGCAAAGAGTTAATATCCCCAGAATAGTACAAGGTTAAGTTACTGCTGTTGGTCTGTTTGTTAGCTAGGAAGTTGATACAACACTCCTTAAGAGATGCACTTTATTTTTTCCAAAAAAAGAAGAAAATGAGCATTAAAAAGGTAAACAACTTTTATAATTAAGAATGTGAATATATCTTGCCTCCATAGTTAAAAAAGGAAAATTCAGGGAAATATGGCAAGGAAAGAAACTATCAGCGGCAAATTAAATTGTAATGTAAAGTAGCCTTGTATATTATGGTGTGGATTTCTGATGATTCTTGTATCCTTCATCCAATCTGTTTTCTATAACACCACTAAGTCTTTTTGCTGTCTTTGACATTTCAGCTTGCTTTCGATGGCCTCAAGCCTTTTCCGAAGCGTCGTGATATCATCTCAAAGCAAACGTGTTACCTGAACGCACTCAAGGAGAAATACAAGAAGAAAGAGCTGCAGAGACTTGCATTTGCAGAGCGCGAACAGATGGTAGGTCTCAATAGAAACTCTTTTTGCATTTCTGACTCTTTACTTTTTGTGTCTTATCACTATTCTGCTACTGTTTATGTGAACTTGATAAGATGAAAAGCTGCTCAGAACAGTTCAATTCCCAGAAGTATGTATCTCTCTATGGCCCTCTTGTTATGATATCCTTGTAAAAATGATCAAAATATTTATGATTATTATTTGGTTAACTCTTTCAGTGCGGGAACCAGATTTTGGAGGCCTTTGCAAACAGTTTGGATCCAGATGCAGAACGTGGCGTCTCATCAGGATCCAAACTGTTTGCTATTCTGATAGTATTCTTTGAAAAAAAAATGAATAAAATGCTAATTTTAGAAATTCAGCAGACAACATTTTAGCAGACGACAAATTTCCCAGCATGCAAAGGGTTAACAACATGCAATATGTAATTGTTCTTATGTGCCCTAGATACATATGCACCCCATGTGCCTTCAACTTATCTTTGCATTACAGACTTGAACAAAATAACAGGCGTCAACCACAGGTGTTTTATATCAATGGTTGGACACTGAATGCTAATCTTAGATTGTTTATTTTCTGTCATGAAGTTTGTTTTATGAACTGCCTTGATGAAAGACTCAACAAGATTTGGGTGGTTCACTTGTATTACACTGTATCATCAGAATGTTAATAGCTCTTAATTTTCTGGCCGGAAGTCTAAAGTCGTGGCATATTTCTACTTGAGTTTTCTCTTTTCTTTCTACAGTGCAGAATGAAAAGATAAAGATAGGGCATGATTTAGTAATGTTAAAACTTCTATCTTAAAGATCAATTCAAAATTACTAAACAATACTTGTAATTAACATTAAAAAAAATCCTGTTGTATGCCATTGAATCCAAGCATGTGACCATGATTATTGTACTTATTGATTTTAATTATCTCAAACAGATTTATAAGCCAGACTTAAAATCAATTTGAAATCCTTGTTATAAAATTGTTTATGCTTTTTGGGTGGGCAGGCAGCATCAAACAGGTGGTTTCCAGCCAATACCTTTAGTTTGCATTAACCCTTTGAGCGCTGGAACCAGATTTTGAAGGCCTTTGCAAACAGTTTGGATCCAGATGAAACTGTTTGCTATTTTGATAGTGGTCTTAGATTTTTTTTTGAAGAAAATGCTAATTTTAGAAATCCAGCAGACCACATTTTAGCAGACAACAAATATCCCAGCATGCAAAGGGTTAATCAATCTTGATAAAACTTTGGATATAGCAAGCTTGCATAAAGAATCAGCTTGGCTTGCATAAAGAACCAGCTTGGATTGTTTTTGGAGCTATTCAGGTCAAGGTCAGGATAACTTTTAGTAAAAAATAGAAAAATGGTTTCTGCTAAAAACTTGTATTTGGAGCCAGGTATTGGGCGTAAATGTTGTGTAAGTTGCCTACATGTGATTCAATTTGGGGTCAGATTAAGGTCAATTTCTCTATAACTAACAATAGGAAATGGTTTCTGCTCAATAACCTGATATTTTTTTGTTATATTTTTCATGAAATTTGTTGTTATGGAGGCACCAGTGTTTGTGACATATTTCTATTTATGTCTAACAATTGCAATTTAACCATTTAAAAAACATCCACAAGAAAAAACAGCAACATTGTAATGTTGCTAATGTTGACAGTACCAATGTCTGCATGGTTCCATGATTTAATGACTAATATAATATAATATACATAAAACAATTTGTAAGACCAAATTTTACCCATTATTTTCCAGTACATGAACATGGAAGCAGAAGCAGGCTGTTTCCTGGGCATTGAGTGTGCAGTAACCATTGACAATGGTGAGTGTGCGGTAACCATTGACAATGGTGGGTGTGGCACATCAAGGAGTATAGAACTTGGTTATGAAACAAAGATAATTTGTCTGTTTGAAAAAGCCCTTTTTATCTTCAATTGACCAAATGTGATTATTTTGATTATGAGAACTATTGCTGTGTTCTTGCCCATGATAATGTATGCCTATTTAAAATATTTATCTATGAACATGTCTATTTTAATGACCTGCATCATGCGAAAATGGGTCTTATGTCATATGTAGCCCCCGTTTCCCTAGTCCAGCCTTTGCATTAACCCTTTGAGCGCTGGATCCGGATTTTGAAAGCCTTTGCAAACAGTTTGGATCCAGATGAGACGCCACAGAACGTGGTGTCTCATCAGGATCCAAACTGTTTTCTATTCTGATAGTATTCTTTGAAAAGAAATCGAAGACAATGCTGATTTTAGAAATTCAGCAGACGACATTTAAGCAGACGACAAATTTTCCAGCATGCAAAGGGTTAAGCGCAGTCTGGTCAGGAGCTACGCTGGTCACTCAATGTTTCGTGGTTTCATTAGCAGACATGGTAGCTTTAAATAATATCCAATGAATATACCACAAATAAATTGTGATATTCATCATAAGGCTATCTTCGATAGATTGAAATTCTAATTCTTGTTTTCAGGTCAGGTATGGTTCTGCTATGGAGATCAGAACATTGGCCATCTTGGTTGTGTCTCCTGCGACACCAGTACCATGTATACTGTCAATTATAAGGTATGGTAGGGCTGTTGGATTTAATAAAAATAAATAAGCCTTTCTATGGGAAAACGGGACTTAATGCATGTGCATAAAGTGTCGTCCAAGATTAGCTTTTGCATTACGCTTAATGATACTTTTTTTATTGACAGCTTGACACACGGTTGATGTGCATGTGCCCGCTGGGGGAGGACGAGCTGCTGCTGGGTACCATCTCCTGGCTCCTGGTCTCGGTCAACCCGACCAATCACGAGCAGCGCTGGCAGATCCAGCTCCACGACGCCATCCTGGCCGTCTGCTGCTATGACGATGTCGATGCAGGCCTCACACGGATCTTCTCTGGATTGGCGGACGGAACTGTGGCTGTGAATGAGGTACAACATTTGTGTTGTTTGTAATGGTTTAATCTGCTTTTAAGCCATGTGTAGGTAATGATATGCAGCCATTTGAATAAACAATTAATCCTTGTTCTGTCCATGTGTTTGTCTGTTTGTTTGAATCACATGCCTTCTTTTAGTTCATAATTTTCCATTGTACATGTAGTGCAATTCTTGTCCTAGCTATTTCTCAGCATTTTATTACAGGAATTCAATGAAACTTTATGGGAAGCTTCATTACCAACAGCAGATGTGCATATTATCAGCCGGTTATGGTCGGATGATTTTTCACAGAGTTATGGCCCTTTGAAATTTTCTATAAACTGTACATATAGTGCAATTTTTGTCCGGGCTATTTCTCCCCAACTACTGACTGGAATTCAATGAAGCTTTATGGGAAGCTTAACTACCTTGAGGAGATGCGCATGTTATTAGTGGGTTCTGGTTAGATGATTTATTTAGAGAGTTATGGCCCTTTGAAATTTTTAAGTTGCTAAACCATCCATCGTATTATTTTGCCAAAGTTATGCCCCTCAAGAAGTTCCCTTTTATCTGAATATATAGTGCAATATTGTGACAAAAAAAACTTTGGGGAGAATCACCCGTCTCCGACAGTTTCTTGTTTAAATTAAGAATATCTCTTTTAAGCAAAAATCTAGTAAACACGGAAAGTGTATAACGGAAAACGGGACTTTATACATGTGCGTAATGTGTTGTCCCAGATAAGCCTCTGCAGTCCGCACATGCTAATCAGGGACCACACTTTTTGCTTTTATGGAATTTTTTGTTTTAAGAATGTCTCTTTTTAGCAAAAATCCAGTTTAGACTGAAAATGTCGTCTCTGATTAGCCTCTGCATTAACCCTTTGAGCGCTGGAACCGGATTTTGAAGGTCTTTGCAAACAGTTTGGATCCAGATGAGATGCCACAAAACGTGGCGTCTCATCAGGATCCAAACTGTTTGCTATTCTGATAGTATTCTTTGAAAAAAAATCGAAGAAAATGCTAATTTTAAAAATTCAGCAGACAAAATTTTAGCAGACGACAAATTTCCCAGCATGCAAAGGGTTAAGCCCAGTTTTCCCAGAGCGCGGCTCACATGATGTTTTCTTGACTTCTTTACAGAAACCTTACACCATGGAGGAGCCAAATGTGGATGTGATCTATGTTTCCATTGGTCAGGCCCCGGTCACATGCCTCATGTTGCTAGGCGACCAGCTGTGGTGTGCTAGCGGCAACACTGTGGCCATCTTACATGCAAAGTAGGTTACATTAAAATTAATTAAAGTTTGTTTGGGCTTCTCAATATAGTATTTTATGTTGTATTCTGGTTTGTATAGCAACCAAATAGATTTGAATAAATTTAATTTGTCACAATGATAATTATGTTGATAATTATGTCTATTAAATATACATGAAGCTTTCATAAATGTACATGAAACATTTGAACATTTACTTTGAAAATAAGAAAATAATTATTTTCCATTATTGACTCCTGTATTCATGTACCATTATACATGATTATGCCATACCTTAAAGCGGGACTGTACGATTTTGTCAAATATTTATGAATTTTTATAAAATGTATTAAAAATTAGTATACATATATTTCAATATAAATTAAAATAAAAGTTAAGAAGAACATGTGTCGAAAAATGCGAAATAAGCCAGATATTTAAATCTAAAATTGAAATTGGCTTCCAGCCGAATTCACCAGCATATATATAATACATGTACAATGTGAATCTAAATTTAGTTTTAGTGCTGATTCGTTCATACGACACAAAGACACAATTTTGTTTCCTTACAAATACGAGTAAAAGTGTCGGCATCGGCTTTAACCAGAGCTAACTTGTCTTTGCTGCATTTTATGAAATTCGTCTTCAAAGTATAATTTTTATTGCCTATTTTGAGTCATCGTAACATAATTTAATCAATATATTAAAATTTAACACATGTAAAAATCGTACAGTCCCGCTTTAAAAGGTACTTGATATTTTCTTATTTGATAATCAAAATAGCTGATAAATTTATGAAGAACCACGTTGTAAACCTTTTTCTTGAAAATGATTGTTTGAACTTTATTAAATATTTTCATGTTAGGCAGTTTATAATCCATATTTTAAATTGATGATGAAGCAAATATGGCTCAGCTTTCTTGTCAATAGAGTGGCCTGAGTTGTGACATTTGTCAATAAAGAATTGAGATGGCTAGTTATAGATTTATATATTAGTTGTAACCAAAAGCACATGCTTCACTAATCCAATCAATGGTAAACAATAGCACATTGGTCACTTATCCAATCAAAGGTAAACAATTACTCATGGTTCACTGATCCAATCAATTTAAATAAAAATCCTTGGCCAAACATCCTTAAATAAACAGAAAGGTACAACAAACTATGTTCTTGGTTTTGGTCCATATTTATATTTTAACCCTTTGCATGCTGGGAAATTTGTCGTCTGCTAAAATGTCGTCTGCTGAATTTCTGAAATAAGCTTTTCATTGATTTTTTTCAAAGAATACTATCAGAATAGCAAACAGTTAGGATCCTGATGAGACGCCACGTTCTGTGTCTTCTCATCTGGATCCAAACTGTTTGCAAAGGCCTTCAAAATCAGGTTCCAGCGCTCAAAGGGTTAATTATTTTTGTTTCCAGGACCCTGGATGCCATGGACATATTTTCTGTGTCTGTGAACCCCTATGATCACATCCTGGCCCTGTGTGTTGGCCCCTTTGGGATCTGGATCTCCCTGCGGGGATCCTCCATCCTGGAACTCTGGGATCCCAAGACCCTTAACTGTAGGATGCTCTACGACACCCGGACAGACCGGTACCCGCAGCTACGAAAGGTACTTGAGTGATTGTTATAAGCGGGTAAAAGGAAGAAAGCTTTTATGATTCCATTAAAGCTTATCTGGTAACACTGGCCTAGGCTCATGCTTTAGGTCTGATGAGTCTCACTAAATTATTTATTTGTATTCAGCACTAACCTTCTATTTTAAATATGAGCCTCACTCTGGAAAAATGGGGTTTAATGCATGCGTGTAAAGTGTCATGCCAGATTAGACTGTCAGTTTGCACAGGCTTATCAAGGACGACACTTTCCGCTTTTATGGTATTTTTTTATTAAAGGATGTCTATTCTTAGCAAAAATGCAGTTTAGGCGGAAAGTGGCGTCCCTGATTAGCCTGTGCGGATTGCAAAGGCAAATCTGGGTCGATACTTTACGCATAGGCATGAAGCCCTATTTCCCCAGAGCAAAGCTCATATCAAAGCATTTGATGTTTAACCTTGAAGGTATATTTCACAACTTTATTCGCAGGGAGGATGATGCGTATTTCTACCTTAATCCTTTATTTGACAACTTGATTTGCAGGAGGATGATGCGTACTTCAACCGTGCCCGTATCACGTCGATCCTGTCCCACGGCACCACAGTGTGGGTGGGCACTGGCGAAGGGAACCTGATCGTGTATGAGATTCTCGAGTCTGCGCAGCTCAAGACCCCCACCGAGCAGTCCCCATCTGTTGTGACCTCCTCCAGCATGTCCTATGTAGTGAGACCGAACAAGAAGAGAGGATTTGGTGAGTGTCTTTTAATTTTTCAAATTTAAACCTATAAAACTTAGCTTGATTGCATGGACAGCCTTAGGCTTATTGAAAAGCTCTCGAGTCTGTTTCTTGCTTAGAACCAGTACTTTTTGTCTTTTGGGGAGATTTTAAGAACGTTTCCACAGTGGGGATCGAACCTGTGACCTCCCCGTCGTTAGGCAGACACCATATTCACTACACCACGGTAACCTCATTATGTATATATCGAGTTTCTTTTGTGTGTGTTTGGTACATTTTATCTCTGACATATTGCATCTAGTGTTTTGTCGATAAACTGGATAAACTTTGTCAGCTGTTTAATAGTCTATTGATTGAGAGGTGTTGGGTTCAATCCACGACCTAGGAACTTTCTCAGGATCTTCTTCTAAGACATTAGTCTTGTTGTACCCTGGAAACTGACTCCATAGTGGGTTAGTAAGCATCACTGAGTCCATAAAGTGGGTTAGTAAGCCTCACTGACTCCATAGTGGGTTAGTAAGCCTCACTGACTCCATAGTGGGTTAGTAAGCCTCACTGACTCCATAGTGGGTTAGTAAGCCTCACTGACTCCATAGTGGGTTAGTAAGCCTCACTGACTCCATAGTGGGTTAGTAAGCCTCACTG
>VMBQ01004859.1:53269-75057 GCA_007657795.1 Dreissena rostriformis
CACTTAAATTCGTCAATTTCTGATTTTTGAAAAAAAGTATACAAAAATGCGTCTGTCATTTTCCGATTTAAAAAAAATACTTTTTCGCTCAAAATCGAGGTTGCGATAAATCATGGTTGAAAGAGGGGGGTAACTTGGGAGTCACTCGCAGGAGTTGGGCCCTGTTTATCACATGTCAATTAACTTGTCTTTTGTTATCAGGAGATAATTACCGGCCATTGTTATTGTATGCCATAAAATAGTTCATTGTAATGATTAGCGGATTAGTGGGACTGGATAACCGTTAGCGACTACCGGTTATACTATTACCATGTATGTGCTATCGATCTTTTGAATCATTGACAGCTTTGACAAGTTTAACGAGGCATGTTTCATTTTATTGTTATTTGTGGACAATATGCATTTAAATCTTTCTGCTAAAATGCAATTAAAAACGTAACGGTCAAAAAGAAATTAAATAAGCAATCCAGACGATTTAGTTATATGCAAACGCAGGGTAATTGTTAAAAGAAATTTACTTTTCATTTTCGCCAGGATTTCAGAATTCCCCGAGAAGCATGCTTTTTGCATGCCTGCGTATGATGCAATACAACGTTGCTTGGTATCGTATTGCATTCAATCTAAAATATTTAAATTCGCTCGTACATAAATGGCCAAATTTTTGTTAAATTGATATTGTAAATTTATGAAATTATCGGGTATATATGCACATTAGAAAAGCGGTATGTATTCAGTTATCGATACCCATTTACTTCTTTCAATTTCGTTTATTTTCTTTGATCTATCGCGTGTTGGATTCGCCTTCACACCCATGAACGATAATAAAGTTGTTAACAATTAGCGCTTATCATTACTATTTTACCTAAACGAAGTCAACGCATTCGATACAGCTTTACTGCATTCGCAATTTACAGGAAATGTCACGGGTCAGTTAAATACACTGTATAATGCACACCCTTTGTGTCAAAACCGGATTAAACTTGATTGAGAAACAGACACAGTATGTATGCGTGGATTACGTTGGGGATTTTAATGTCTCATGTCAACGGTAATTCAGTCTTAATTTTGTTTAAACATTGGACATAATTATTCGTTAGGAACTTAAATTCGTCAATCGGTCTACTGACGAAATAGACGAAAATTAATGTTTGACGAATAATAATGGTTTCACAGTAATATACATGCAAAATGTCAATCTTGTTGTCTTCCATTAAAAACCAGTTTTTTTAAATATTGGTTTAAATATTGGTCATTGCAATCCATTTCATTATACTATAATGTTAAAATGCTAAAATATTTGTATATTTAGCATTAAATTACGATAAATTCAATAAGTCATTGTACATTGCATATTCATAATAGTTTTGCCTGGTGATCACTGTTCATAAATATAATAATTTGGATTTTTAAGGAAATCCTTCATCTGATGGAATCATTGAGATATGGCTATATTTGTAACAATAGTTACACTTGTTACAATGAGAACGAATTACGTCGATATCTCCAAGGTCAGGGTCACACTTTGAGTTCAAAGGTCAAAAATGGCCATAAATGAGCTTGCTCGGGCCATAACTATGTCGTTCATTGTGAGAATCATTGTTAAAATCATTTGGCACATTTGTTCACCATCATTGGGAATTTGTAGGTCCCATTTGGGAAAAATATATACTTTTTTCCATTGAAAATGGGGCCCAATACCAGCCCAGAATTTTACCATAAAAACACTATTTTTTAATATATTTTTTGCTTCAGGAGAAAAATTGTCTGCTGTGTTAGAGGCCATTTTGGATAAAAGGAACAGGAAGTGGAAATTTTAAATGGATTGTGGGATTTAATAACAGTCTTAACACTGCATTAATTAAAACTATTTGAGCGACAATTCATGAAGTTAACTGCTGATTAAATTACGCTGCGTTAGGGTACTTAACGGACATACAGCTTTACAGTAATGTTTTCTTAACATTAATTTGAGCAACTGGGCCCAGGTTTTCAGCCATTGCTCCAAACCATGTCCCAGATGCAGCTTTGGCCGACCTCTTCATGCCACAGAAGCCCTTTAATCTGTCCCTAGATATCATCAATGCATTCCTGCTGAGAATGAAACAAGCTGATGATGTTCACTACCTCATCAGTGTCTTGCAGGGCTTGGACAGGTTCACTTCCTCATCAGTGTCTTGCCTCATCAGTGTCTTGCAGGGCTTGGACAGGTGTGCTGATCTTTTTCTGAGATGATGATGTTTTGGTGGCAATGTTTCTTTCCCTCAGAGTGCAGGTCTTCCCTTTGATATGGTTGGTTCTGGTTCTTGAACCTAAAACTGATCTTTTTATCCACCGCCAAAGGCAGAGGGATACAGAATTGGCGTTGTCTGTCTGTCCATCTGTCACAAAATTTTGTAATTGGCAGGGGATATCAATTCAACAAATTTGCTAGTTTTTGTTGGTGTCCCTGAGAAAGGGATAACTTGCTCTCGACACTTTCAGCGTCTCTTCTTGCGTTTGTATCAAGCTGTTTCTACATGCTTGACATGTCGCTGCAGGTAAATAAATTTAATAGTTTACATGTTTTTCATTTAACAAAATTATATATTAAACATAACCAACAGTACTTTTATGTATCAGACATGTGTGATTGTCGAAATTAACACAAAGTAGTAATAATAAGATGGCATGTGTGCATGAGCTGGTTTTGGTTCTGAAAGTTAGTACTATATGCCATCCTGGGTAGGAAGGCATATAGTAGTCTTTCCGTCCGTATGGCATTTCATTTCCAGAGTTTTTTTCCAAAACTTTTAGATATATATCTTATTCTTGGTGTATGAGTCTACATGCATGACTGTCAGATCAAGTTTGAGTATTGTTCTGGTCCATTGATTGTGGTGAAGTTATAGGCCTTGGACTTTTTTCTCTAGATTAACAGTTTTCTAGACTTTTTTCCTAAACACTTGCAGATATTGACCTGATTGTTTGTGTGTGAGTCTACCTACATGACTCATAAGTCAAGTTTGAGTTTTGTTGCTTTTGAATTTAAACTTAACATTTGCGTGTGACATTTGCCCTACATTCCAACTACATCCTTAAGTATAACAATGTCAAAAAATTATTTAAAATAACCAGATGTGCAAGTTCACACCCAAAGCAACAATGCTTTATTCTCATATAACAGATAGTGAAATGAAAAAAAAAAAGAAGAAAAGAATACAAAGATTTCTATGTTCTTGGTCTCAATGTCTTGTTCTTTTTCAATGTAAATACTCATGCACTGTTTCTCTGTGTCAGTATTCAATACCTCTTCTCAAAAAGAGATACTGCCATTTTGTGAGGATACTTTACCATTGTTTTCTCCTGATAAATGTAAATCAATACCTACTGCATAATGATGGTCACTCATAGTTAAATCATTTGCATCATCTAGTTCTTTTGAAACATCTTCAATAATAACACGTTCCATTGTTACACTACTGCTGTCTGAAAAAGAAAGCTCACAATCGCCATCATTCAAAGATTCTTGGGCTAAGACAAGATCCCCTTCACTTTGGGAACTGAATCCTGAAAACTCTGGTTCTGCATCAGTGCTTTCATCATCATGCGTCAAGTTCAGATTCGGAATGTTCTCAGTGTCACCAGAAACGTTTATCTGCACAGCCTTGAATGGAATGTCCTGGCAATACCTACGGAAAATAGATGCTGCAAGGTGTTTAATGAACCTAGACAGATTGTCTACAGAGTTATGGAAAGTCATTGTTGCAAACCCATTTGACGTGCACATCCCTGTTTCAGATCGTGAGTGAGGGTCAAAAAAGTAAAATTGTTCTTTGTGCACAACTATTGCACAAGTGTATGCTAGTGGCTCATACACCATCGTAAAAAAAAAGAATTTATTGCACACAAGCACCGTGTAAAAACATCATCAAGGCAGTAAAATGGCTTTTCTGTGGTTTTTCGATGTAAAGTCTCATCAAAAGGAGTATCTTTGGCAATGTAAAAGGAGCCAATAGAAGTAAGTATTTCGTCCATATTGGTATTATTATTTGTTTTGGAAATAATGTCAGTGTACAAGTTATCCCGATCAAAAAGAATGTTATTCATCAAGTCTTTGTCCCAGAATATGGCCTCCTTGTCCGAGAGTGTCTCTGTACCACATTCCTGTCCCAAAGTAACTGTCCCTATGTCCGGGTCACATCCATACCCATGTCAGGTTTCCACCCATCTATGCCAGTTGCTGTTTTGGGTTCATGTTCCATAGTGCTGTTACTGTCAAACTTGTTTAAGATTTCAATATCAATGTCTTTGACTAGCTTTTTAGAGGCATTAAAGTTGATCATTAATCATTATATCATTTATTCATCTTTCTGTTTCATCATAATTGCTCAAGTTGTCACTCTGCTCCTTGACATTGTAAAAGAGCTTGAATCAATTCAGCCTCACTTACATAATCAAACCATGAAAAATCACTTTCATTGGAAATTTCAAATGAAGCAGACTCCTCTAGCCCACTTATACTATGACACTTATGCCCCTTATTTGAAACTGAATTTTTCTCTTGTTTAAATATTGGATCACAAAGGTGACTTGTAAACATACATAGGTCAGCTAATAATTTTTGTTTTCTGAGTATTGCCTTCCCATCTGCTTCACACATTCTGGAATGGTTTCTGCTGTGAGGATCTACAAAGTTAACGTTTTCATTGTTTCTAATCATTTGCAGAAGCGTATGTTGGAAACTTGTTGCCAATTAATAAAGTCATCCCATCAAAATGTTTTGGGGTTTTGTTAACAGCATCTTCCAGTTCTTGGTCGGGCATTTCATTTGCCGATTGTTTCAATTTTCCTCCTCACTTTTGTGATCATTTTGTCATTCAGAACAGTTGGAATTTCATTGATCTCAAGGTTCTTGTGGTGGATGTTTTCTTTGATGTTGATATACATCCTATCTCCTTATGGTAATATTTTGTCCAGTGTACTGTATAGCCACTGGCTTTCTAGTTGCCTCCATAACGTCAACCAAGGAATTATAAACACATTGTTTGCCATTTCCAGATAATAGTTGACGGTTGCCCTGATGTGTGGTTGTTTGTAAGGAGAAACATCACAACCTGCAAGTAATAATACTTGACTAGAATGCATTTTAATTAAAAAAACTAACAATTATTATACATGAACTGATCTCACATGTTTAACAAAATGATGCCTTTTTAAGAGGTACATTATTAACAGTTGCAAATGCCTGAACATTGTATTAAAGCCTGAATGTATCAGTGATTCAGATTTGTCTCACTTTCCTAAGGACAGGTGTCCTTAAGGACAAACAATTCTTAGACAGTTTTGTTTTCATAACATTAATAGAAAACAAGTCATAACTAAATTCAATAACATTTTACTTCAAAAAACACTCAAGCATAGACTTGGGATAGTTCAATTTAAAATTCATAGTTAAAACAATTTCTGAGGCACAGCTCTTTTCCATGCCTCTAGGGCCTCTTCAAGGGGATGTCCTTTCTAGCGAGGCTTGCCATTAATTTAGACCCGTAAGTTGTGCAGGCTGGATTTCCCTTTTTTATATTTCCTTGTAGAGAGTTGAAGATAAGGCTGCTCCTTTTCCCTCATCCAGACAAGTATTAGTTAGATATAATGTCACAGAGAACATGTCTTCACAAAGAACTTGGCTATAAATCACCAAGCGATGTGTAGTGGCGCGATCAGTTGATTCATCACTAGGGAATGTGACAAAATGGTGACCTATGAAGTTTCTGCGCTGTCTGTGCATTGACAGTATCAGAAATAGCTCTCAAAAACTTGCGAACAGCATAGTCAGACTCATAGTTAATACCTTCGGACATGGACAAAGGACCGTAGCCACTCACACCAACACTTTTCTTTAACTCAACAAATGATTTAAATTGGCACAGCTTGATATTCTCCTGAATTTAATAGTTCATAGATTTCAGTGCCTTACCCTTTTCTGGGTTGTGCTTCAGCATAATACTCCTGTATTCGAAAAGGCTCTTTTCTGGTCTTTTGATTCCACATGATCTGCAAAAGTGCTAGTTTTTAAGTTATTACAATGGATTGCGAAAACGTTGTCACGACCGTAATTTATCAACTGTAACAAAACATCAACTGTTTTTTCTTATCAATGTTCAGCCTATAGTAAGGGTCTAGAGTAAGACCATGTGTACACTCTTTTGACCCACTCATCATTAAACTTGCTCAGAACATAACAAGATTTTGTTGTTATGACATATGGGCCAAGTTTGAAAATAATTTGTTGAAACACATGAATGCTAGCTGTTGCACCAGTTTTCCGTACCAGTGCTTGTGAAAACTATCTGCACAGGACAGTTCCTTTGGGTCTCAAGTGAGTGCCTTAGGGCCTATAGCCATCTTGTTTATTGCTTAGAGTTTTTATTTATTATAACCAATTATATTCTCCATCACATGTGTTGCTTGCAATTCCCTTGCTCCTAGGTGACGGTCAAGGTCAATTCATTATTATGTCCCCCAGTCTATACTGGGGGACATATTGTTTTTGCCCTGTCTGTTGGTTTGTTTGCACAAACTTTAACATTGGCCATAACTTTTGCAATATTGAAGATAGCAACTTCATATTTGGCATGCAGGTGTATCTCATGGAGCTGCACATTTTGAGTGGTGTAAGGTCAAGGTCATCCTTCAGGGTCAAAGGTCAAATATATGGGTCAAAATCGCTCAAAAGGGGACATAGTGTTTCACAAAAACATCACTTGTTTTTCTTTCTGCTCTGACAAGCATATGTCATTAGGTCAAATTAAAGAAAAAGCTCTTTAGCAATTCTAGCGGTCACATTTATATCCTATCTTCATCAACTTGGTCAGAACATTTGTGCCAATGATTTATCTGCAAAAATGTGATATGAAACGGTCCATTGTAAAACATTTTGCCATGAGACAGGTCTTTTTTCCTTATGTGGCTATAGTAAGACCATTGTGAACACTCTTTTGACTTACTCCACATTAAACTTGCTCAGAACATTACAATATTTGTATTGTTATTAAATATAGGCTGAGTTAGAAATGGTAAGTTCATGGCTGCTATGTGTTGCCGCTGTTTTCCGAATAAGTTTTTGTGAAAACCACCTGTGCAGAAGAGTTCCTTGGGATCTCTGATGAGGGCCTTTGGCTCTCTTGCTTATTGCTGAGAGGATTTTAATATTATATTGGATAATTATTCCCCATAACAAGATCATGTGTTGATTTCAATTCCTTTGCCCCTTGGTGACAATCTAGGTCACAATTCAAGGTCTAACGCTTTTTATGTCCCCCAGTCTATACTGGGGGACATATTGTTTTTGCCATGTCTGTTGGTTTGTTTGTTGGTTTGTTTGCGTCAAGCTTTAACATTGGCCATAACTTTTGCAATATTGAAGATAGCAACTTGATATTTGCCATTCATGTGTATCGCATGGAGCTGCACATTTTGAGTGGTGAAAGGTCAAGGTCATCCTTCAAGGTCAAAGGTCAAATATATGGGTCAAAATCATATCTTGCAATATTGAAGATAGCAACTTGATATTTGGCATGCATGTGTATCTCATGGAGCTGCACATTTTGAGTGGTGAAAGGTCAAGGTCATCCTTCCAGGTCAAAGGTCAAATATATGGGTCAAAATTGCTCAAAAGGGGACATAGTGTTTAAAAACACATCTTGATATTATTATTATTATTATAAATAATTTAATTTCAGACATACTAATTGAAAGTTATCTTTGAAAAGTTTACAGTGTGTGCTGGGGATGTTCCACTTAAAAATTTGTTTCATCATAAACAAAATTTTAATTTGAAGTACACAGTTATGTAAATGCATTAGCAATATTGTGTTTGGAATAATGTCTTATATATAATAATAATAATTTGTATTAAAAAAAAAAAAAAAAAAAACAAAAAAAAACACACAGATACAATTGAAATTGAAGTGAATGTCAATTTGCCTTGACATTTTTATTGAACTTTCCATTAAAAATAATCTACAGTGATGTAATAATAAAGCTCTAGTGGGATATTAAAGACAAAAACTAAAATTACACAATCATGTAAGATCAATATCAACATTGGCTTTTGGATGATGTCTTCATATTTCTTTGCTTGCAATGCCCACACATATAAGGATTAGTTTGTCGGATATATTTATTTATGGGGAATATATTTTTGCACATAAAAAATATATTTACAATTTTCTACCAAGGGAGAATGCATGTTTACATCATATAGAAAATTCAATATGAATCAGTGTACATTTATATTGACATTTTTATACGCCCGTTTTTTTCAAAACGGGACGCTTTATAGTTTCACCCTTGGTGGGCGGCGGCGTCCACAGCAGTGTCCGCTCTCTAATTCAAGTAGTTTTCATCCGATCTTCACCAAACTTGGTCAGAAGTTGTATCTAGACAAAATCTAGGTCAAGTTAAAATATGGGTCATGTTGGGTCAAAAACTAGGTCACGAGGTCACTTAGTGCATTTCAAGCATTTAGCATTGTGTCAAAAACCTTAAACGGGCGTATCTTGTGACAATTGGCACTCTTGTTTATATTCCATTACATTTTATGACAAACTTTATTATTAATGATGTAACCATTTAGAATTAAAACAAACACGTTTGTTTAGGTGTCATGACAAGCAGGGTACTTTATTTCTTGAAACACAGGCACTAACAGTGGTTAAAAAAATGCCATTAACTATGAATGGCAAATAAGTGTCATCATACACAGAACTGAGAAAAATAGAGTTTAACACGTATACTTGTTAATGTCCAGAACCAATTCCCCTTTCTATCTCAAGTCATCCGTCTGTGCTCATAAAACTCACTGAAACACATTTAAGAAATAGTGAACCCCACTGAGGTCCCTATGGCATTATAGTGACCAGCCAGGCAGCCACAAACCGTATATGGACCGAAGCCGTAGGCTGAGGTCCATGTACAGTTTTTGGCTGCCTGGCTGGTCACTATAATGCCATTGGGACCGAAGTGTAGTTTACTATTTCTTATATAACACCTATGAGTGTCTCCTGTACCATTGTGCAGTGTTGTATGTTAGTTTATGGTTTAGAACCAATCATATGGATTTAATTTCAGAAGTTTGTAGCCCTGCAGAACATCCGCAATGTTGGACCTGTTATACTTTAACAAATACAGGTTCATTTATTTTTATGTCCCCCAGTCTATACTGGGGGACATATTGTTTTTGCCCTGTCTGTTTGTTTGTTGGTTTGTTTGCACAAACTTTAACATTGGCCATAACTTTTGAAATATTGAAGATAGCAACTTGATATTTGGCATGCATGTGTATCTCATGGACCTGCACATTTTGAGTGGTGAAAGGTCAAGGTCATCCTTCAAAGTCAAAGGTCAAATATATGGGTCAAAATCGCTCAAAAGGGGACATAGTGTTTCTGAAACACATCACTTGTTTAATAATGGTGTGGTTTTCACTTCAAAAAAACAACTAGTTGACTTTTTAAACATTTTATAAACATTTGAATATCTTGTATGCAACGAATGACAATTAATGTTTAACAATAACAGAAATAAATATTCTAAATTTTATATAACATGTATATATTTTATAAAACTATAGTTTATTGTTATTTGTTATTCAGTTTGCACATAGACAAAAACATATCATTTGCCCATTTGAACTCTGTGTCCTATATGATGTCTATTGTGAATTTCGCTAGATGCCTAGCAAGTCCACTTCTTATTGCCAGCAAAGATGAAAAGATAAAATTCACCATTCTTGTTTCTTAGTGCAGTGTACAATTTTGTCAAAACACCAATGAGCACTTCCTTTTCTGCCTTTTAGAAGTCCTCCGGATAATCCATTTCTTTTAAATATGCACTCAACATCGAGACTGCGTACTTAATTAGTTGCACAATGTGTGCTTTTAGAATCTTTATTGTCTACAATTATTTTTTTATTCATCGTCAGTTAATTTGTCGAATCTGGCAGCAGACGTCATTGTTGTTTACTAACAGTAACAGCAAAATACTACGTTGTACAATAAAACGCTTCCATATACAAACAGTCCATATACAAAAAATAGTGACCGGTCCATATACTCTTAGGTTTTCTCTATCTCATTTTACAGACTGAAACCGGTCATATAGATATAGAAGGACCAATATCTCTGAGGTGTAATATTGTTTTTTAACAATGACAATTTTTTATAACAGTAACATTATATGTTAGACAGAAAAAATACTGAGTTAACAATATTCATTGCATTAGTAAATTGTTAATTCGTCGTCAGTTAATTTTGCAAATCTGGCAGCAGACGTCATTGTTGTTTACTTACTATAACAGCAAAATATTACGTTGTGCAATAAAACGCTTCCACACAGTGCAAATTTAGTGGTGTGTAACCCCGAACGGTCCATATATACAAAAATAGTGACCGGTCCATATACTCTTAGGTTTCTCTATCGCATTTTACAGACTGAAACCGGTCATATAGATATAGAAGGACCAATATCTCTAAGGTGTAATATTACATTATATTAACCTTTAAACAGAGCATAAATAAATAAAAAGATTTCAATTACGTCTACACTCTACTCTGCTTGCCTGTCGAATGACCAAACCTACAAATCTGTGCACGAGAAAATCTTGATTTCCGCTCTATTGGACATGTATCACCTTCAAAAACCTGTATAGCCAGTTTATTCAATCAAACAAGGATACTTAATAGATACAATTCACCATGTATTTATCATCAACACTGAAAAGTGAATATTTTGTCTTGTGAAGTAACTTGTGATTTCTTATTAGCAGCAAATGGTGTGTGTTGAATGAGTTTGTTCCCTTAGATTAAAACCATGTTCAAACAGTTTGTAGTTATTTTTTTTTGCAGGCAATATTCAACAGAATGGAAAGAACTGTCTCTTTCAGTCTTTGGATCAAAAAGATGTTTCCAACCTATAGTTTATTGCCTATGTTTACCACTTATTATTTATTCCTGAACTTCGTTGTACACCCCGCAACAAAGATGGCTTATACACAATTCAGCATGGATGTCCATCTGTCCATAGACTTTTCAACTTGCAACATTCAAAGTGACATATTTTGTACCAGTTATATCGTAGTACACGTAAAATTTGTATCCCAATTCAAACATCTCGGCTTCTTACCAAAAACTGATGGGTCACTAGGGTACATCTGACCACTGGTCAAGCATGGGGGCATGGCTTAACTTCTCTGATCATCCTATGTGGAATTAGTCTTTGCCTCTCTTTTTCTGATTTCTTTCCTCTTGTCTGTCTGGTATTTCGTCTCGCCTGAGATTCCACAAATCTGCCCTCTTGGGGCATCATGTCTATTATGACGGCATGTTAGGCAGCTCGTGTGTACCACCAGCCTGGAAGAAAGTATGGTGACTTGAAAATTGAATTTCATTTTATTAAAGTCTGAAATTTGATTAACATTTATGCACACCACATCAGAAATTTAGTTCTTGCTTTTTATTAACACCAAAATCATTCATCTAAATTTAACAAAAGAAAAAAAAATGAGAACAGAGAAATTGAGCAATCAAATTATACCACCAAATCAACTGTGCTAAAATCTATTGCTTTGTACAGCCGATCGGTTTAAAAGGCAGTTTAAAACATGTAGGGATCGAAGCTATTTACTTCAGGTGGAGTAAAAATCAAGGATGTTAAAAATAAAAGTTAATAACAAAAAGTCTGTCAACATTTTTGCATTTGTTAAGAAACATTGATGCCATAAAGTGGGGGAGTTTTACCACATGTGGCTGTTCAGGCAGCTGTGAAAATATCCTCAAAAATCTTAATGATTTACATTTACATTCTGGCTTGTGTGTGGGGGTTGTTACCTGAATCAAACATACATTTATGCATAAAGGGCAGCACTGTTTAGTAAAAGGCTTTCAGAAAATGTTTTCATGTTTTCTTATCATCATTCCCCATGTTTGATGTACAGTTGAAGCCATGTTTAATAACCATGTGTAGGTACTTAAGATTTTACAATGATTTACACATCCATTATTTTAAAGTGATTGAAGTCCCTCATCTTGACAAAGATCGGTTGTATTTCCAGAAATCTGTTTTTCCAATACATTTTCATTGGGAAAGTAAATACACTTCTCGATTGTGCAAGAAACAATGGATCTTTTTTGCAAGATTTATTATGCAATAAATAAGCTTGAAGTTGTATTTAGTTGCTCACTGATTGTTATCTGAACTGAATAAATAAACCTTTTGAGTTTGTGTGGTGTTTTGCAAGAACTCGGCTGTACCAACATTTATGTGCGATACGTCAAATGTTCTTATGTTAAGCGCCTTTGAACGTGCACTCTTGCATGAAAAGGGCGCTATATAAATCCGGTATAATAATAATAACAATAAACTAGTTTTTTGCTCACCTGGAAACAAAGTGATCAAGGTGAGCTAGCGTGATGACCTGCATCTGTCGTTGTGCAGTGTCAGGTGTTCAGTGTCAGTTGTCACAATTCAGTTTATGTTACCGCTCTAGATGTGACATTTTTATATCCAATCTTGATAAAACTTGGTCAGAATGTTCAGGCGGACAATATTTAGGCTGCATTTGAATCTGGGTCACATGCGTTAAAAACTAGGTCACCAGAATGAATCTTAGAAAAAACTTGTTTCCACTCTAGATGCCACATTTTTTATTCAATCTGAATAAAACTTGGTCATCATGTTTATTTTGGCAATACCTAGGCTATATTCGAATCTGGGTTATGTGCATTAAAAAAAAACATGAAGCTTGGTCTGATTATTATCTTGACAATATTTAGGCCAAGTTTAAATCTGGGTCAGATGTGTCTCAAAACTAGGTCACCAGGTCAAATCTTTTAATACGTGTTACCATTATATGGCCACATTTATGACTGTCAGAATGTTTATCAACATTTGGGATGGGGTGAACCCCACAAAGAATCATGGTTAGTCTGAGACATATGGGGTTTGCAAGCTATTATGACTTTCTTAGTTCTTATATAATGTCCAAGCATTTGGGATGGAGTGAACCCTACAAAGAATCATGGTTAGTCTGTGACATATGGGGTTTGCACTTTCTAAGTTCAATGTCCAACCAATTATTTGCAGTCTTATGGGATGCATCCCATAAAGAGCCTTGACAAGTGTAATTTACACCACACTGTCAAATGAGTGATTTTAAGAACAGACAGCTACCTATGTACATGACATATGGGGTTTGAAAGCAATTGCATCTTTCTATGGTTTTATGTCCAACCAAATATTCTTTAATGGGGTGCAACCAACAAAGGATCATGGCAATTTACCCCACAATGCCAAATGAGGGAGAACGAGTAAACTTACCGGCAAAGAAGTAACATCTGTTGAAACCAACTGATTTCCTAACCTGGCTGCTGGCTACATATGCAATTCCTGCTTTTGCAACTTCTGAAATCAATATTGGAATACCTCTTTGGCTCTGTCAGGAATAATGATCAAGAACAATTTACTTAATGTTAAAATGGCAGACTTTTTACTTCACCTGCAATTATGGTAGAATAAGCGCAAGTCATTGTTCCATGACAAAAACAGTCTTGACTATCTTCTTTTCACAATTATCACTTGCACAGCAATAACAATTAGAGTGAATAACATCAAAAACACAAGAACAACGATTACAATTAAAAGATCCAAAACCAGATCTTCCAATTTGAAATGAATATTTATCTTAAATTTGATTGGACACAATTTCTGAACCCCACAAAATACTTCAATTAGAAAAGCATTCGCAGCCCACTTCAATTTGGCTGAACCGAGATCATCTCCTTATTATAAACCATAATAGTGCAGCACCTTGACATAAATGGGCTTAGTCACCAATAAACTTCCAGGCCAGCCAGCACACAATGTGCTGATGCACATATGTGCAGACTGAACAGACGTTTTTTTAAGTTTCCCCATCAGGAAACAAAACCCTGGTCAGTTGGCACATAAAAAGTACAACATGTATCAGCTGACCTAAATCTCTATACTTGTGGGAAAGCCTTTTTGAAAACTCAGCACACTTGCATTGTATCACTTATTATTATTATTATCAATTATGTCAATATTCTCATGTCAGGTAATTATTATTTATAGAAGTCCGCCAAAAAATAATAATATATAAAAAAAATGCTAATTTCACGGGAACGAGTACAAACTGGCTAATAACCACATTTAAGTATCTCTCACTTAAAAAAAGATGTTCAATGTTCAAAATGAATTTTCATATATTTTATATAAAAAGTAAGAATTCCTACATTGTAGTGCAGTATGATAGAAAGATTTCCAGCCCATGAGACAGCACAGCACACATACCTAGTGGAACTTCCACCTTCACACTCTGTGACACGTCGGAGGCAGGTCCTGAGCCGGCCTGGTTCTTTGTGGTCACCTTGAACTTGTACATGTAAACCAGTCATGCTGTAAGTCAGTTCCGCGACTGGTGCGCTGTTGGCACGGTGCCAGGTTGGCGTGCAAGGTTTTCGGTACTCGAGGTATCTGATCGGCGCACCTCCATCTTTACTTGGAGGAGACCACTTGAGTACGACAGATGACTTGTCTTTACGTATTACTTGGGGCTTTTTGGTTGAGAAAGTTTATCTGAAATGTATCACAATGAAAATAACAATGTTACGATTGATGTGCCCACCCCAAAACAACAATGTTCTACATGTAAGTATGCTTTGAACTGTTCAAAATATATCCAGATTGATAATAAAGAATGTCAACATATATGGAATCTTAATATTAAGACTGATTTCTGTTTATAACATTTATAACATGGTATGTTAAACTTTAAAACCTGAAAACAGCACCTATCAACAATGCTTTACTTGTTTCAAAACAATGGCTCACCATACAGGTCCTTTGCTTTGACTGGCTCTGATGGTTCGCTAGGATTGCTGTTGATGACCCGATACTGGTACGTCATGCCTTCGGCAAGCTCCTTGTCACACAGACTGGTCTCAGTGACAGGCTTCTTAGTGACAGAGATTTAGCGATTGGCCACGTCTGAACAGCGCTCCACCAGGTAGCCTGTGACCGGCGATCCGCCGTCCTTTGATGGTGGTTGCCAGGCAACGGTTGCCATGGACTTGCAAATTTCAGTGACCTTTGGTGCTTCTGGGGCATCTGGTACAACTATAGAGCAAAAGTGTGAGTGAGACAGTGTGTTTCAGCCCACAAATTGAAAAATAAATCACAAAATATTAAAGGTGTATTAATGAATTTTTGTACTTACATTTATTCGTCAGATACCATGATTTCAATACATTATTATGCAGAACTCAACTTCTTTTCAGAATAGTGTTTTGGTCATTCATCTGTATCAGAATTTGGGCTAATATATAACAAGTTTTACATATCATACAAAATAATCCATTCCACAACAAACATATTCAAGCAGAACATACAAGACCTTTAATATTCCTTTCTAACCAAAGGTTTCATTGGCTGTGACAGGCTCTGGTAGCTCTGCAAACTCCCCGATGCCCACCTCGTTCTGTGCTGCAACGCGCAACACCTACTTGGTGTTCTTCACCAGCTTCGTCACGGTCACCTCCAGCGTCTTAGACGTGTCCACCTTGTTCCACAAGCGCCGGTTGGCCTCACGCTTCTCCACGACATACTGCTGAATCTCACAGCCGCTGTCATCTGTTGGCGCCTCCCAGTGGAACACGCATGATACGCTGGTGATGTCAGAGACAGACAGGTGCTTTGGGGCTGATGGTCTACAATGAAATAAGTAAAGTAAGTACCAGTATTATTATAATTATAATATGATTTTGAAATGCAAAATATTATGCACATAATACTAACATTCAGAGTTACACTATTCTGACTAACTGGAAATATGTCCATAGAATAACTTAATATATCTTAACCATTCCTAGCACAGCAAAGTCATAGAGAAGAAGTCAATGACTACAATAAATTTAAAAACACAACTTACTTATATAAAATGAGTTCATGATTTTAGTATGAAATGTGACCATTTTTAAGAAAAATAAAAATAAAATGCATGATGTAAGTTGAGTTAATGGCAACATACTCAGAACATTGAGTGTAATAGTCAGTGTAGCTTTGCAGACTGGATTTTTGAATGTCATGCAGAGTGTATTCACCAGCATCGGTGCGAATCACTTTGCTTAGTCGACAAGTGGTCATGTTTCAATGGTCTGCACCTCCATGCGTTTCAGTGTTTTTTTTTTCGTTAAAAATCGGACAAAAGCATGTATAACTTGAGAAAAATGATATAAAATGAGTTAGTTTCAATGCAAGGTTGCAAGGTTTTTACTAGGGATGGGATTCGAATACTGAAATGATAATCGAATATTCGTTTGCCCTTATTCGAATATATTCGAATATTCGATTTTAGACATAAGATGAAAATGTCCGAACTCTTGCCCATCCGGAGTAAAGTACTGTTCCTCATTGCCGAACATACCACTTTTAATCGTTTTGTATATGCATCTTTGTAAAAAGGGATGGAGTTATCATTTTTGAGATCGATACATGATAATGTTTCTCTTTATATTCGCTAAATACATTTTATTTTCATAACATTTATTTATTTCACATGTTGCCGGTAAACATATTACCGTAATTCTGATTTATTTCAATATCATTTGGGGTTATTTCCCTTAGATAATATTTTTTCTTTTGTTTTCGCATTTTTTAAGTACGGATTCCAGAACCACGACGATGTCAAAACTTTGATAGAACTTTGCTAATATATCAATTATATTCCTCATTTATACTTTAAAATAAATACAAACAAAAACCTTAGTGCACAAGTTGTTTTGTATTTACACAAAGAAAACGTAGCAACAACATACTGGTACAACATTCAGACAACATGCGTATATGAACTAGTATTCAAGTATCGTAATTATTATGTACATGCAGTGTGCACACACAAAAACAGTTTATCGCTATAAAACGCGTAAAATAATTCCAAACACGAGAGGGAGGCATTATGAATTTCTTTAACTGAATAGTTGTTAGAATATAAATTGTAGACGTATCTTGAAAATATGGCGAGTTTGAATGAACGCTCTCGACCGTATATTAATTTATTATTATTACAAAACAAATGAAATTGGTTAATATTTGAGCAACTACATTCTGAGNGACTCATAAGTCAAGTTTGAGTTTTGTTCCTTATGAATTTAAACTTAACATTTGCGTAGGACACTTTTGCCCTACATTCCAACTACATCCTTAAGTATAACAATGTCAAAAATTTATTTGAAACAAGCTATTGCCAAGCAATGATGTCCCCTACCAGCTCCACCATTGTCAGATTAAAAAAAAAAAAAATCATGAAAAAATTTGAAGAACTTTTAAAGTTATCGCAGGATCCAGAAAAGTGTGACAGACTGATGGACGGACGGACTGACGGACAGAGTGCAATCCATAAGTCCCCACCGGTGAAACCAGTAGGGGACAAAAAACCAGACGTGCAAGTTCACACCCAAAGCAGCAATGCTTTATTCCCATATTACAGATAGTGAAATGAACACACACAAAAATAGAAAGATTTCTATGTCCCTGGTCTCAATGTCTTGTTATTGTTCAATGTAAATACTCATGCTCTGTTTCTCTGTGTCAGTATTCAATACCTCTTCTCAAAAAAAGATACTGCCGTTTTGTGAGGATACTTTACCATTCAGGGCTCAACATTAACCTAAAAACCAGTACTTAACAAAATCTACTTGCCCTGAACATAAAGCCACTTGCCCAAAGATGAAGTATCAAATTAACTGTAAACCTCATATTTTGTAATAAAGATGAAAATGATGCACCACAAAACCTTTTGTATTATTGTTTAGGACCTATCAGTATACTCTGTACATGACCATGGGGTGTTTAAACAAGATTAAGTTAACTTACAAATATTTAAAAGAACAATAATTTAATTGTAATGTTAATTGTTCATTTACTTTCACTTGACTTAAATGCATGGTGGATGATGGGAGTGCAATACTGCTGGGGCAGATGGAGGTTCACTTTTTTTTTATTTGTACACTATAAAATGAAATATGTTTTCAGGCTTTTCCATTTAGGTAAAAAGTTGTGTTTTCGCTTCGCTTCATACTTCGTTTTGGCACTTTCGGATGATTTTTCTGTGCAATTTTCATTTGATTTGGCAGACTTAGAATTACTGGTAAAGTCGAAGGTAAATAAACTCGACATTTCTCGTCTGCTAGCAGTTGTAAACAACACGTGAACCGTACAAAATGTCAATTGACGTAAAGCAAAAGAATGTTGAAAATGGATGTCGCAAAATATGAAATATATATAGTATATATACATATATATATAAACCGAAGCTATTTGTTGTTGTGTTTGTAGTAACATAACTTTAGTAGTTTTCTGTTTGACTGAAACCACCAACGATGTTATTTGTAACTGAATAATAATGAAAAAGATAAACGCATTTGAAAGCTGATGTTTGGAATCCCAACTTACCCAAGCCATTTACGGCGTTTCTAAAAATAAGTTTGGAAATTCAAGCGCAGCATGAATAGTTAGTTCGGACTTCCGCAAACAATAATCGCTGAGGTAAATTGGTGCATTATGCAAGTTTTGGAAATAATGTCAGTGTACAAGTTATCAGAGCTCCAGATAAGGATTTAGTCTAAAGGGTATTTTACCCCTGATATTATTGTTAAAGCGTATTTTACTCCTTTGTTTCAGCCATAAAGGGTATTTAGGAATATTGAGGGGTATTTTCCATAGAAAACTGACATAGTACATGGCGTGTTTAATCATGAAATATTATTTGATATTAATATTAAAAAATGGAAACGGAATAAATTTAAAATGATGATATGAACAGACTTTCTTTAAAATATTCCCGCAGGAGCCGCTGGTCGCTTAAAACGTCCCTTTTTTGATCCACAAACATGATGGGCCGCCATTTTGATCACAAGCTTATTTTGATTGACTTACTTTTGATTTAGAGGTTAACTTAAACTAAAAACTCAACTGGATTATTGGTTAAACCAGTTACGCACTTTTATCGATTAAAAATACGTACCAAGATTTGTATTGCGTAATGTTACGTACTGGGCCAATTTTAATGCGTTTTTTAATTTTTCAATGCGTAAATATGCAGATACGCATCTTATCTGGAGCTATGCAAGTTATCCCCATCAAAAATAACGTTATTCATCACGTCTTTGTCCCAGAATATGGCTTCCTTGTCAGAGAGTGTCTCTGTACCACATTACTGTCCCTATGTCCGGGTCACATCCATACCCATGAAAGGTTTCCGCACATCTGTGCCAGTTGCTGTTTTGGGTTCATGTTCCATAGCCCTTTTTCTGTCAAACTCATTTAAGATTTCAATATCAATGTCTTCAGAATTGATAACATTGATAATAATATTTAACCACATATAGAGCGCGAAGCGTGACACGTATTACTATCCAGGTGGTATGGACCCTTTAGCATTATCCGACCATTACGTCCATAATAATAAGTTATCTTCCTTTGAATTTTCATCCGAAAACTTGCACAGGTTTTTTTTTATCAATGGGGACCCAACCCAAACCCTATATGAGAAATATCGGACCATAAGTCCAGAATTATGTCTCTTTGAATTTAAAAATAAAAGTGAAAAACTGCTTGGTTAGGTGATTATGTCAACCTTTTTTTCATTAGATTCTTTCCAAACTTACAGTGTCTTCATATCAATGAGCATTTTTATATCATTTAAAATGACAAACATCGGGACAATAAGTCCAGAATTTTTTTCTATTAAATTTGAGAAAATAAAGAATTTCCACTTGTTTAAAAGATTTCACAACTTTCGTCTGAATCTTTCCAAACTTGTAAAGTGTTTTTATATCAGTATTACTCGAACCCTATTGAAAATGATGAATATCGGAGCAATAAATCTATTATGATCTTTTACTGAATTTGAAAGTATTGTGAACTGTAGCTTCTTAATGCAATTTACAGTTTTCATTAAAAAAAAATCAAACTTTTACAGTGTTTTCATATCAATGAGTACTCAACCGCTATCGTAAATGAGCAACGTAAGAATAAGTTCAGAATCCTCTCCCTTTGAAGTTGAGAAACATATGAAATTACGCTTACAAGACGAAGCAGATTTTTTAAAACCTACACAGTTCTGTTCCATTAATGAAAACTGCACACGGATGCCAGTAAAAAAAAAAAACCAATGTAAATAAAATGAACTATGAAATATTTGAGGGTTACAACACAAAATCATAGATAATGGTTATTTGGGGGTTATAACACAAAATCATAGATAATGGTTATACAGGTATCTTTTTCTATTTTGTTTAAAATAATCGGCCAATATATAATTATTTACAGTAGAAAAAAAATCGTTCCATGTAACTTCAATGAGTGCCTTTTACACTGAAATTCCCGACGCCCTTTGATGCTTTGCATCAATACTTATCTTTTATCATTTTGTAATGTTTCTGTTTCATCATATTTGCTCAAGTTGTCACTTGGCTCCTTGACATGTAAAGGAGCTTGAACCAATTCAGCCTCACTTACATAATCAAATCCTGAAAAATCACTTTCATTGGAACTTTCAAATGAAGCAGACTCTTCTGGCCAACTTATATTATTGACACTTATATAATGCCGCTAATTTGAAACTGAATGTTAACTTTTTGAAATATTGAAGCACAAAGGTGTCTTGTAAACGTACATTGGTCAGCTTATGAATCGTGTTTTGTGAGTGTTCCCATCTGCTTCACACATTCTGGAATCTTTTCTGCTGTGAGGATCTACAAAGTAAAAGTTTTCATTGTTACTAATTATTAGCAGAAGCGTTTGTTGGAGACTTGTTGCCAATTAATAAAGTCATCCCATCAAAATGTGTTTGGGTTTTGTTAACAGCATCTTCCAGTTCTTGGTCGGGCATTTCATTTGCCGACTGTTTAAACTTTTCCTAAGACCTCTCTTTGTATGATCATAATTATTTTGTCATTCAGAACAGTTGGAATGTCATTGATCTCAAGGAACTCATGGTTGATGTTTTCTTTGATGTTGGCATACATCCTAACTCCTTTAAGCAATATGTTGTACAGTGTCAAGCCACTGGCATGTTGGCTTTCTAGTTGACTCCATAATGTCAACCAAGGATGTAAAACACATTGTTTGCCATTTCCTGAAAATAGTTGAGGGTCGCCCTAATGTGTGGTTGCTTGAAGACAAAACATCACAATCTGCAAGTAAAAGTACTTAACTAGAATGCATTTCCATTAAAAAGTGAAAAATTATTATACATGAATTGATCTCACATGTTTACCGAAATGATGCACCTTAAAGTGGTAGAATATTAACAATTGCAAATGCCTGAAAATTAAATTAAAGCCTGAATGGATCAGTGATTCAGATTGGTTCCCCTTTCCTCAGGACAGGTTTCCAAAATGGTCACTTTTTTCAGGACATTTGTCCTAAATCATGAAAAAAAAATCCGACAGTTTTATTTTCGTAAAATTAATAGAAAACAATCACACTTTAGCATAGACTTGGGAGAGTTCAAATAATAATTCATGGTTAAAACAATTTATGAGGCCAGCTCTTTTCGATGGTGGCATAAAGTGATGGCACTGTCCGTCTTTCCGTCCGTCTGTCTGTCCTTCTGAATTTCCATCACACTTAGCGTTGAGGTTTCGAAAAATGTTCATAACTTCTATGTCGCTTCAGATGTAACTTTCATATTTCTTATGCATGTGTATCTCATGGAGCTGCACATTTTGAGT
>VMBQ01004860.1:20756-55422 GCA_007657795.1 Dreissena rostriformis
CCTATCGACTTGATCATTGTTAAGCACCTCCTACCTCAGCGGACGTCCAGATAGAAGAAAGAGCGAGAATATGTCCTTGTTACTTAAACGTTTAATTTGCAGAAAATAATGGTCTGCTAGAAATTTAAGCACCCGGGCGAGGATTTAAAGCGCAACATACGTTTCCGGAGACGTTCAAGTAACACTTTTTATGATAAACATCACATTAAAAGTAAAAACAGAAGCAGTTCAGATGATGTACTCAAAACCGTTCAGACGATGTACTCAAACAAAAACCGTTCAGACGATGTACTAATTTCCAAATTCCTCGCCACAGATCTTAAAAAGCTTAAACAACGTGCACAACTTTGTGCGAAATATTCTAAGCATGTTATAACGCAAAAAAATGTTGTATTTTTTCGTTGTTTGTCATCTTGAATAGCAAACGCGTCAAAATAAAGTGTGTTCAGACGATGTACAATTTTAATAGTTTAATGTTCCTGAATGTTTGAGAAAACTAAAGAAATCTACGAAAAACGACAATTACCGGAGAACATAAGGCGACTAAGCGGGTACTTTGCGCATAGTTAGCATTTATTTTGATAATATAAAATATGAGAATACCTTGATTTTCGTCATTAAGCGAGAGCTTGTTCCGCCATTTTGTGCATACGATGTACTTTTGTGATCACTTGATTCCCCGCAGTGACACACGGACGGACGACGGAAACCACACCATGACATAAGCTCTTCCGGCCTTCGGCCAGTAGAGCTAAAAACAATAACATCCATTATAACAGTCAAATGTGATGTCATAAATCAAGGCTTTTAAATATTCAAGTGGTTGTCATCTGTGTCACTCTCATAAAAGTCTTTGAAGTGAGTTTCAAGTTATTCAAATTGTTCAAGAGTGTGTAACATGTTAAGCATATGGGCAATTAAAAATGCATTAACCAATACAATCATATACCCATATAGCATTTTAGAGACTACAGGGAAATGTTAAGGGTGTTAAGAAAATCAGATAGATGTTTTATTGCATTGTAAGAATTAAAAAAAGATTTATGAGTAACACTAACATGTTTATTGAGTTATTACACATTATGATGAATATTTACCCTCAATTCATATAAAAGCTTATAAGTAATAAGGATTCCTGGAGTATTAAAACTATGTTACGTTCAGGTAAGAAATCATTTGCAGCATAATTAAAAACTTCATGGGTGGGTAAGGTTTTGGTAAGGGGGTTAAACATCCATCATACAGTTCCCCTGAACAAAATCTGGGTGTTTGTATTTTACGCATGAATAAGGTAAAATATAAAAATTATGTAGTTTATCTCATTAATATAATATAACCAACCAACAATGACTGGTAATTATAAATTTTGAAAAAAGATACAACAAATGAAATACATGTTTCTTGTATAATTATATCTATGTTATGAAATTGGAAAACTTACGATTGCATCCCAGGTCATGTACAGTGAGTATGACGAAATAACTGTGCTTCAAGTCTCCCTGAAAATTTAAGGAAACCAATCAGACAATATAAGACAATTTATAATTTTATAGGTTCTGGTCTAGAAATCAACATGCAATACCAAAATTGTGACATTTTTTTTTGGACCAGAACTAATTTAAAAACTAGTGACCTGAAAATCAATAGGGATCATCTGCCGGTCATGACCAATGTCCCTATGAAGTTTCATGATCCCAGGCCAAAGCGTTCTTGAGTTATCATCCGGAAACCATTTTACTGCTTCATGAGGTCACTGTGACCTTGACCTTTGACCTAGTGACCTGAAAATCAATAGGGGTCATCTGCCGGTCATGACCAATGTCCCTATTAAGTTTCATGATCCCAGGCCTAAGCATTTCTTGAGTTATCATCCGGAAACCATGTGTTGGACGGACCGACCGACCGACGGACCGACATGTGCAAAACAATATACCCCCTCTTCTTCGAAGGGGGGCATAATAACAAATACTATGAAAACATAATAGAAAATTAGAACTGGCTTTAACTAGAATGTGTTGCAGTAGTGACAAATACCCAGGACCCCACCTGCAGTAATATGATGCAAGTGGTAACAATGAAAGATTTGACCCTAGGGTATGGCCAGTTTTGACCCCAGGGCATTTTTGGAACAAAGTTTATAGAGAACCACGGTACAATTAATTATTTACACCAAGTCGGCTAAACTAACTTTTTCGTCTACATAGCCAATGGAGCTACAAAACTTTCAGCATTTCATAGCCGCAGTCTTACCGAGTCAACCAAATATGCACCCCGTCCTCCAAATTGTCCATTGGTCGACTAGTATTTTAGGGCACCTTTACGTTCAAAAGTTCAAATGATTTAATGCTTCCCACTACTGGAATGATAATATATGATTATAAAGGTAAAATTTTTACAACAGCTTTTATTCATAATCAATCATTAAAGACAACAGTCAGAGTGCGGAAATTAGTTATGCATCATTGAATGAGTTCTGTCATGGCTCACAACTTTGTTCACCATTTTTCAAAGTGTTTTCTGTTATATGCAAAGGTTGCCAGGCAACACCACATCAAGGCACACAACTGCATTTTCTCTACACATAAACAAACGGTTTCTTCATATTCATGAAGATCTTGAATTATGGACAGACATTTGTAATAATCAGCAATTGAAGGTGATATTGTTACATATCTTTGTGACCTTAAACCAGTCAATTGCATCTTTGACAGTTAAACTAAATGTTTAAAATATTATTATGACAGACGAGAATTCAGTGATTTCAGTAGTAATCATTTCTTTTCAGCAAACGAACACTATTTAATGTATTGCAACCAGCAAGTTGTGCAATGTGACAAAGAAACTTTATCACATGATTAACTTAAAGCTAATTTTTACTTCAACTTATCAGAAATGGATACGAATTACGTGTCTCAAACATGCTCTCACTTGATTGTTTTGCATTCAAAAGATGTAATTCTGTGGATTATTGCCACTGCAGGTGTGTGTCCACAGGTATTAATTAATTCACAAGCACGTTTACTGCCACTGGCAAATATGTACAAGGTTTACAGGCCACCATCAGTTGATTGTGTTGACACTTCTGCCTTAAAGTCACTGTTTTTCCAAACATTTTGGGATCGGATGATGTAGACAATTGTTATTGTATTTTAGGAAAAAGATTTATTTGATGTTTTCACAAAAAAAAATCTTTAATGAAACTAACACTGCAGATTTGTTTTCTAACAATAGAATTAAAACACCAAAGATAAAAAACATAATATCAAGTCAACATTAATTCTGAGGCTCAATTTAACCCTTTGAATGCTGGGAAATTTGTCGTCTGCTTAAATGTCGTCTACTGAATTTCTAAAATTAGCATTTTCTTTGATTTTTTCTAAGACCACTATCAGAATAGCAAACAGTTTGGATCCTGATGAGACACCACGTTCTGTGGCGTCTCATCTGGATCCAAACTGTTTGCAAAGGCCTTCAAAATCCGGTTCCAGCGCTCAAAGGGTTAAACCCATGATCATTCAAATACAAGTGTCATTGTTCAAGAAGGTTTATAACACACAAAAAATTGAACAGGAAGAAGAAAATGCATTTCATATAGATGTTTATTAATTTTTAATATCTTTTAAATTTGTGCACCATATGGATTAAAACTTTAACACATAATTAAAACAATTAATTTAAAACTCTAGATAAGTAGATTAAATTCATAACATTTAAAAAGGCTATGTGTATTTGTGTATTTAATAATTTATAGATTATTGCAGTTAGTAGAATATGCATGTAAAAGAATATTAACTTAAAATTAACTTGATTGTAAGCAGAAATTTAAGCAGCACTCTATAATTTAAATTAAACAAGAGCTCCGCGGTTGGAGACTTATCCCCCAAACAGGGCCTTGACACAGGATTTTTTGCAACAAAACTGACCATAAGAATGACCACATTCAATGTCACAGTGACTTTGATCATTGACCTTAATTTCAATTGGGATTATCTACTGTTCAAGGTCAATGCATCTGGAAAGTATGAGGCCCATCACTTAATCCTTTGATGACATGCATTGTATCAAACAGAAACCAATTTAACACATAATGTCACAGTGAACTTGACCTTTGACCTTGTGACCCCAATTTCAATAAGGGCCATCTACTGTTCAAGGCCAATGCACATGAATAGTATCAAACCAATTGGTCAATTCATGGCTGAGTTATTGATCGGAAACGATTTTCACACATTGTGACAGTGACCTTGACCTTTGACCAAGTGATCCCAATTTTAAGAGGGGTCATCTACTGTCCAAGGCAAATGCACATGGGAAGTATCAAGCGAATCGGTTGACGAGTTATTGATCAGAAACGATTTCACACTTAGTGTGACAGTGACCTTGACCTTTGACCTAGTGACCCTAATATCGATAGGGGCCATCTACTATCCTACGCTAATACACATGGGAGGTATCAAGGTTATCACTCCCTCCGCTCACAAGCTATTGATATGAAATAATTTTCACTCTTAGTGTGGCAGTGACCTTGACCTTATGTTTCATTGTTCCAAATCCCAAAGCCACTGGCTGTTAAGTATACAGCAATAAAATCACTGCAAGAAGAAAGTACATGTAAAAGAATAGGAACTTAACATTAACTTGATTGTAAAAAGAAATTGAAGCAGCACTTTATCATATACATTTTAAAATGCAGTTTAACATACACTTCTAAACAATTGGAATACTGTTAATATGTGTAATCATATTAAGAATGCTTCATTTTTCCCAAGTTCATGATTTAAAGCACTTTTTTTCCCTAATCCAAAAGCCACAGCCTGTAAAATAACAAGGAAACAATCACTGCTTTTAATGATGTAAGCAGCTCAGAAAACGCTTCAGATGCTGAACAACATCCCAAGCCTAGGGCCAAGGTCACCAATCTGACGCGTATGCAATTCCTACCTGAATATAGACGTTGAATTTGCTGACCCTTGGTGCAGATATTTCCCTGTGCTGAAATAGGCAAAGAATTAACTGTAAACATTACATACTTGTAACTTATACTTTTTATAGCAGACGAAAAATAGCACATAAAACAACGATTTTATATAATGGAATTAAGAACGAACAAAGCAACCATAGGGATATACAATTCTATATTTACATTTACTCATTATGCAAACCTAAAAAATACCTCGTAAGTTGTTTCGGACATCTTGCAGCTTTCTTTTAATTCCACAATATAAAATGCACATAAAGACGCACTTGATGTATGAACACCGAATCTCAGGCTTAATCGGTAATCATCGTTATAGATCGGTGTCACGCTCAGTAAATTTCCGTGACATATTTTTTGGAGTATAAAATGTAGTTAATATGTATAACATGTTATCCGTATAATATGTTATAAATGAATACATTGTATAATATGTTTATTGTTTTTATTAATAATCATTCCTTTGAAAATGTTTCAAAATATGTTTTATCCCATGATGCACTGGGTAGTTCGTAACAACAACAACTCAAAAATAATGTAAACAAAGTGAATTTATACCATTTTCATGACAATTACGATAACTATAGCTTTTCATTAATACTTTCCAACGATAATATTTGTAAGTATTTCTAAGCTACTTTCAATTAAAACAGCATTTCGTTGTAAATACGAGTTGTCTATAAACGCTTGGCTATTGCCATAGAAACCAAGATGGCAGCGCCCATGTATCAGTGAATACAGATTTGACGTTTTTGTATTAGTTAAGTTCTCCCTTAATGATATGTAAGTACTTNAATTCTGGCAGCCAATCAGAACCCATGAATCATCCGGAAGCTTGTTTTCATGAAGGTAGTTTGACACTATCAACACAGTCGATTATTTTGATGTTTAAAGACGATAAACATTTGGAAAAAAGCAACAAATCCTAAAGAAGAAAGGTTAATAATTATTTTCATAATGATTCATAGTCATATATTTAAAAAATATTTGTGATGTAACAACTTTATGAAAATTACCCACGACTCAACCAGACTATAGAATATTTATTAGCGCCCTCTGGCTTTTGTTTATAAACAAATTGCGTGCCCTACAAGTTAAATATGCAAGAAAACATCCCTCGCTGCCAATATTAATCAATTATTTTGTGCTTAAATCTCTTAAAACACAGACAATGAGACTCCAACAATATTTGACATGTGAGAGTTAAATTGATAGTTTTTATGAAAAAAATAGGACATAGCTTGAAAATAACTGTGATATTTATTTAATTTTATGTCTTAAATTCTATATATTCAAATTGTTATAAACGTTATTGATTGGTACTTTGAATGGTATGTCAGATCTTTGTTTATTCATGTTAAATTTAATATAAGTGCTGTTTAACCTATTTACCGCGAATCAACCGGGCGAACAAAAAGACAACACTGGTGTTGTTTGTATTGCTACCTCAGTTAAAATTGAAGGATTTTCAACATAAAAAGGCAATTATCCAATGAACTTAACTCAGATATGTTTGTCTTTTAAATCATTTATCTGATATATGAAGTTGGTTTCTAGACGCAAATGAATTTTCCTTAAGTACTGCGACTCTACCTGGTTGCAGGTTAGTTGATAAATTTATTCCAGTTCAGCTGTTAATGTCAAATTTTGACTGGTGTACTGTTGGCTGATTTATATTTCTACCCGTATTCTCGGGGTCAGCTGTTTCCATTATCTTCCTGGCTTTTGTTTAAAAATAAATATGCGTGACCTACTTTTTAAATATGCAAGAAAACATCTATTGCTGACAATATCAATTGATTCTTGGTAATTAAATGTACACAAATGACAAAGACCATAATTTCAAGCCGAAATCTATTGAAAATCTATCTTGAAATGGAATTTTCCATTCAACTTCTTTACTTTTCTATGTTTTGTGTACATCTGCGTACGGGTGCTTGGGTATGACATTAAAATATTTAAAATTCAATTGGTTGCACACTTCTTATTTATTTTGATCATTTTTGTGGTGAGACTAACAGAATGGTAGTTTCTTGTTGAGTCGTGGGTATAGAGATCACGTGAAATCCCACTATAGAACATTCTCTCATTATGCAGTTCGTGCAGTCTGCACAGGCTAATCAGGGACAATCTGCACAGGCTAATCAGGGACAACACTTTCCGCTTTTATGATATTTTTTTGTTTAAAGAAAGTATCTTCTTAGCAAAAATCCAATTTATGTAGAAAGTGTCGTCCCTGATTAGCCTGTGCAGACTGCACAGGCTAATCTGGGAGGACACTTCACGCACATGCACTAAACCCCCTTTTCACAGAGCTAGGCTCATTTGTTTTTATTTCAGATCCGTGATGGATCACAAAGCATTGCTAGAGCACTGCGTGGCCGTGCTGGACTCGTTCAATGCCGATGTTCAGTCTGTGGAGAATCATGTCAACAAATACCTCAAGCATTGTGGGGTATGTTGTGTTCGATTGGCTTCATGAACTTTCTTAACCCTATAGAAACGCATTTTGACATGTTTGTAGTCACTTAGAATATCAAATAAAATTGAGGACCTTTTTAACTCTATTCAAGTTTTAAAGGCTTCATTTCCAACCCTTAGATACTGATGAGCAGCAAACAGCATAAAACCTGAACAGCCAGCGAGTTACTCACAGGCTGTTCTGGTTTTATGCTGGTTGCAAAAGCCATTTTCACTTTACTTCTGAGCGGGAAAGGGTTGAATCGAAGAATCTTTAAAAATAGCATTTCAAATATGTTTGTATCTGAAACACCTTAAGTCTTGATGTGTATGTGAGCCTATTTGGGACAGGTTATCATATTTACTAAGATCAAAATTATATTTAATAACATAGAGGCATCTTTACAGAGATTAAAACCCAAAAATCAAAACAGTGTCTTCAAAATATCTCAATACATGATTGTATATTGAACATGAAAAAAAGAAACAAGAATATTTCCTTCGTGCGAAGATTTACTTGAAAGACATGATGTTTATGATGTAATTAAATTCCATTTGCTCTGTTCTGGTTTGCCTTAAGTGACTAACTTTAAATGGGAAAGAAAATTCATTTTTTTTAATTTAAATTGTGTAAATTTATGCATTATATTCCTGTTTCTTTAAATGTACTTTTTACGATAAAATAAGTTTATTTCTATATTGTATGAATTTACATAAAATTTTCAATATCATAACAAAAATACATTTATATCATTTTGTATTGTGCAAAAAATCTACATCTTAGTTATTGCTACTATATTTAGTCTTACGTTTTATTTTACAGATTCACAATGAAGATGAGCAGATATTTATAGTTGAGGTGTTTTCTGGTTGTGTTCGTTACCTGGACATCATGTCTGTCATTGTGAAGGGATTCTATGCACGAGATGGGAAAAACACACTTCGCTCAGAACAAAACCTCTTTATAGGTAAGTCCTATTTTGCACGTATGAGGTGTGCCATGCGTGCAGATAGCATGCTGTCTGGAAGGAGCCCCGGCACTTGTGTGGTCTAATGCATCATCAGCATGTATTGCTTAACCCTTTGCATGCTGGGAAATTTGTCGTCTGCTAAAATGTTGTCTGCTGAATTTCTAAAGTCAACATTTTCTTCACTTTTTTTCAAAGACCGCTATCAGAATAGCAAACAGTTTGGATCCTGATGAGACGCCATGTTCTGTGGCGTCTCATCTGGATCCAAACTGTTTGCAAAGGCCTTCAAAATCCGGTTCCAGCGCTCAAAGGATTAATAACACATAAAAGATTGAAAATGATAATGAAATATATGAGCCTCGTTCTGGGAAAACTGGGTTAAATGCATGTGCTTAAAGTGTCGTCCCTGATTAGCCTGTGCAGTCTTTTATGGAATTTATCAGGTAAATGAAGTCTCTTCTAAATGAAAATCCAGTGTAGGCGGAAAGAGTTGTCCCTGATTAGCCTGTGCAGACTGTACACTTTACGCACATGTCCAGTTTTCCCAGAACGAGGCACATATAGTAATAGTTTTATTTTTTCAGTAAAGTTAACATGATATTAATGTATTATGTTTCATGTCTTGAACACAAATTGAGTATAATGATTGCTGAGATCAGTTCTATTTAATATTCATCTTTATTATGCTTTTTTTTATTTCAACATGGTTTATTGTGTAAAATGTGTCATGTTCAAAATAAAGTGTTTCATTAACAGTTTGATTCATTACTTCAAATACTGTTGAATATATTATATAAATTTCTTTTATACCTAATGATAAAATATAACATTTCTGCAGTGACAGGTGAAAATAACAAATTTTCAGAACTCCTTTTTCTATGTTTTGATTATCATATCAAGATTTACTTTTCTTGTTTATATCCTTGTTTATATTTTTCTATGATCACGAGTGAAATAAAATCGATATTCCACCGAATCCAACATTTCTTTTTTAATTTTATGTTTTTTTTTTTACTGTTTATTTACATTGTAAAAGAGTTTGACTGAAGAATTAAAAAAATGAATGAATTAATGAAACTGAAGAATTTTGCTGGAATAATGACGTCATGTCGTCAACAAAATGACGTCATTTTGCAAACAAAATGAAGTCATTTCAATGTATTGTGGTAATGTGCAAGGGAAACAGCTGTTAATTATTTCTTGAAAAAAGGGCATAAAAGAAACAGAAAGTTTGTTCATGTCAGTGTAAGATCGTTTGTTATTTCACTCCTGATCATAGAAAAATAATATTTTCACTCGTGGCTGCCCCACTATGATCACTCGTGAAATAACAAACGATCTTACACTGACATGAACAAATATCCTCTATATCATAGGCAGTTGAGGGGTATAGTAAATATTGCACTGTGAGGAGTGTGATGTGTACTGAGGTCAAAGGGCAAGGTGGACATTAGGGGGGCAGCATTATTTACTCTACTCCAAAAGATGCCTTTGTTTTATATTCCTTTATACTGAGCAAACATCTTAATAACAAACATGTCAAACATGCTGATAACATACACAAATCAAGTGCTCATCAACATTGATTGTTTTATAAATGTCATGTTCTACTGTTTCAGTTTTATCATACCTTGCCTTGTTTCGACTGGATGAGTTAGAAATGACCAACTTCCGACAGTTTGTACGATCCCAGGACATCAACAAAATGTACAAGGTAATTGTAACATTCCTGTACCAGAATGTACAAGGTAATTGTAACATTCCTGTACCTGAATGAACAAGGAAATTGTAACATTCCTGTACCTGAATGAACAAGGAAATTGTAACATTCCTGTACCTGAATGAACAAGGAAATTGTAACATTCCTGTACCTGAATGAACAAGGTAATTGTAACATTCCTGTACCTGAATGAACAAGGTAATTGTAACATTCCTGTACCTGAATGAACAAGGAAATTGTAACATTCCTGTACCTGAATGAACAAGGAAATTGTAACATTCCTGTACCTGAATGAACAAGGAAATTGTAACATTCCTGTACCTGAATGAACAAGGAAATTGTAACATTCCTGTACCTGAATGAACAAGGAAATTGTAACATTCCTGTACCTGAATGAACAAGGAAATTGTAACATTCCTGTACCTGAATGAACAAGGAAATTGTAACATTCCTGTACCTGAATGAACAAGGAAATTGTAACATTCCTGTACCTGAATGAACAAGGAAATTGTAACATTCCTGTACCTGAATGAACAAGGAAATTGTAACATTCCTGTACCTGAATGAACAAGGAAATTGTAACATTCCTGTACCTGAATGAACAAGGAAATTGTAACATTCCTGTACCTGAATGAACAAGGAAATTGTAACATTCCTGTACCTGAATGAACAAGGAAATTGTAACATTCCTGTACCTGAATGAACAAGGAAATTGTAACATTCCTGTACCTGAATGAACAAGGAAATTGTAACATTCCTGTACCTGAATGAACAAGGAAATTGTAACATTCCTGTACCTGAATGAACAAGGAAATTGTAACATTCCTGTACCTGAATGAACAAGGAAATTGTAACATTCCTGTACCTGAATGAACAAGGAAATTGTAACATTCCTGTACCTGAATGAACAAGGAAATTGTAACATTCCTGTACCTGAATGAACAAGGAAATTGTAACATTCCTGTACCTGAATGAACAAGGAAATTGTAACATTCCTGTACCTGAATGAACAAGGAAATTGTAACATTCCTGTACCTGAATGAACAAGGAAATTGTAACATTCCTGTACCTGAATGAACAAGGAAATTGTAACNTAGCCCTTTGAGCGCTGGAACCGGATTTTGAAGGCCTTTGCAAACAGTTTGGATCCAGATGAGACGCCACAGAACGTGGCGTCTCATCAGGATCCAAACTGTTTGCTATTCTGATAGTATTCTGTAAAAAAAGTGAAGAAAATGATGATTTTAGAAATTCGGCAGACGACATTTTAGCAGACGACAAATTTCCCAACATGCAAAGGGTTAAAGAGGAGTTGCTTTGAAGCATACATGTATGTACCCAACAACAGGAAAATGCAATACTTCATGCCTCCAACTCTAAAGGGCCAAAACATGTTATCTTTTCATAATTAATAATGCATGATCACAAACTTGTTAGAAATATATTACAAGACGCAAATCAAATGTGCATTCTTAACAAAACATAGATGTTAATGTACAATACTAAATTTCATCGGATATAACACCCCTAAATAATAACTACAGTCACAATAAGTTGAGTTACCAATAAAATGTGCATTATGGATGATTCCTACACCTTTCAACTTTTTTATTTCATGAGATAAATCACCACTAGATGAGAAGTCCTGTCACATAGGTTAAATGGGAACCTATTGACTATTGTGACAGAAACTGTATTAATACAAAGATTTTCCAAAACAACAGTAACGGTTTCACTCTCTACAATTGTTCACGTAACTGTAATTAGAGTTTTAGCTTAAGCATAATGGCAGGGGGGCAGCCCTCCCAATGTAATGCCCTGACCTGTTAATATATGTGCCCCCCCCCCATCTTTGCATTTTTATGTACCCCCTTTTTAATATATGTCTCATCCTTTGTATTCCCCCTTTTTAACGTCCAACTTGTTTTTATCAGCTATTGACAATTTTATAGAGTAACATACATGCACAGTATTACTCGATATTTATATCAAATTATATTTAATAAACAAAATTCTTCATGGTATAACGATGAAGGGATGATTGAATATAAGTACTTAAGTGGAAACAACATAATTAAGCCACTAACAATGTACACAGTTTACCATCTGACAAATGTGGCGTGTTCTGACAAAACTGGGCAAAATGCTTGTGCGTAAATTGTCATCCCAGATTAGCCTGTGCAGTCCGCACAGGCTAATCAGGGACGACAATTTCCGCTTTTATGGAATTTTTCGGTTAAATGATGTCTTAGCGAAAATCCAATTTTGGCGGAAAGTGTTGTCCCTGATTAGCCTGTGCGGACTGCACAGGCTAATCTGGGATGACACTTTACGCACAAGCATTTTGCCCAGTTTTCTCAGAACACGCCACAAATGTTCACGTGGTCCTGAAGTGTCATGGATGACTGATTCCAATGGTAAATTGTACAATGTGATCTCAAATAACAACATATGAAAATTCAAGTTTATATCTTGAGTTGTTTTCGAGACATTAAGCATTAGAATAATAGAATTTGTATTAGAAGCGCCATTGATTGCATATAATACCACTAGGCCTTTTTTAGGCCCCCTGCCATAGTTTTAGTCTGACTAAATCCCTTCTTTAATGCAAACAAACAGTTCCCAAGCTTAATATTTAGTCACAACTCCACAAATCCACATGTAAAGCTCATTTCAGAGCCTCCATACTTCAACATATACCCTCCTAATGGTAACTTGAATCTTGACAAAAAGTCCACAAGCTTTCACCGGAGTCAAAAATTACAAAATTCCATGGAGTCTCGCTCTATGAAAATGGGGTTAAATGCATTTGCGTATAGTGTCGTCCCAGATTAGCCTGTGCAGTCAGCACAGGCTAATCAGGGACATCACATTCCTCCTAAACTTAATTTTTGCAAAGATGAGACTTGTAAAAACTCAAAATTACCATTAAAGAGGAAAGTGTCGTCCCTGATTAGCCTGTGCACACTGCACAGGCTAATCTGGGACGACACTTTACACACATGCATTAAGCCCCCTTTTCCCAGAGCAAGGCTCCTATGTATAACACTCATTTGCGAGCGTCAATTTTCTTGCGGACCATTTCCCTCAGCTGTGAGAGGATTTTGGTCTCGCGTTTTGTGCGTTCCTCATGGTTGAAATTCGCCAGCGCGCGTTTCTCGTCTGCGCTGTAGATCTGGTTCTCCTTGCGCAGACGCACCGCCTCCATTCGACGATGCCTGAAGGGAGAAAATATGGGTGGTTTTAATAGTAGAAACTTCGTGATGGGCAATTACAATTTATCACAAGGTGTTAACCCTTTGAGAGCTGGAACCGGATTTTGAAGGTTTTTGCAAACAGTTTGGATCCAGATGAGACGCCACAGAACGTGGCGTCTCATCAGGATCCAAACTGTTTGCTATTATGATAGTATTCTTTGAAAAAAATCGAGGAAAATGCTAATTTTAGAAATTCAGCAGACAACATTTTAGCAGACGACAAATTACCCAGCATGCAAAGGGTTAAGAGTCTGAATCTAGAAATATTGTTTTTTTAGGTTGAAACTTCTTGAAGGGCACTTATTTCTGATCACATGGTCTTTAAGGTATGTGGTAATGATGCTCCTGAGGGAAATTTGAAACTGAAATCGCCAATTGGCTATTAAGATCGCAAATTGGCTACTATTTTTTTTTATTTTTTTTTTAATAAAGCAAAATTTGAACACTTTTATTAGGTAATATATTTCTAAACAACATGCATTTTGGGTATTAATTTAGATTTCATAGTGCTTCCACAGAATTTGTGATTTATTTAGTTTATGCTGTTTTGGTTATGGTAAATTTAAATTAAATAAAAAAAATTAACACATGATTCAGTTGGTTGGTTTTCAACACCTTTTTAATTTCTGTAGTAACATTTTATGAACTGACACTAAAGTGCTCAACTGCTTGTAAACTATAATTCACATTACTTCACTTTGTATTTTTTTAGCCATTTTAAATCATAACATTATCAAATCAAGTCAAAACTGTACATGTTTGTTTTGTCTTATCCTGTCACAGATCATATTGACAAATCAAACAAAAGCTAATTATGTTTTGGAAACCTGATATACCCTGAGATTTTCACTTTCATTTTTAAAGTATTCATGTCATTAAATAAAAAAATATTATATTATTAAGTGGCAAATAGTTTTGATATGTAAATTAATATTGATGTTGTGGAGTTACATAAATTGAAAGATTGAAAACAGTTATCTAAAGTCAGGATTTTGAAAGTTTTAATAAACTGTGAAAAAAACTAGACACAAATATAAGATTTGAGCAACTTTTAACATATTTGGTCTGACGAACTACATTAAATACATAAAATGCTACAAAAATAAATATGAAATACTGATAATATAACAGTGCAACAATTAAAATAACAGAATACAGAATACGGTAAAATGCTATAAAAGGCATGTTTTCAAATAATTTATTGCAGCTAACTTTGCAACAAACCATGAATCATCACGAGTTATAACAATTTAGGCCTGTTTCCAAGTATTTCAACATATTAAAACAAAATAATGGGAACAGCTCCTTCAAACAATTCAGCTAAAGTTCCTAAGCAACCAAGCGTTTCTCAGAACCCAGGCAGCAAGAAACAACGTCGAGCCAGACGGCAATTACTGAATCGCGATAAATACGGGGACGTGTTTTATTACGACAAGGATCGGGACTGGTTTTACTATCTGGATGCTAACGGCACAAAGTACTTCAAAAATGAAGACGGATTTCCGTTTTATCTCGATGAGAATGATCAGCCATATGTAACAGACGATAATGGGAAAAAGGTTTATTTGGATGAAAATGGGGAACCTGTCAATTTAAACTTGGAACAGCTGAATCACTCTCAATCTGAACTGAACCGCAACAGGAGAAGTTTGAACAGTGACCAGAATGTACAAACATTGGTTGGAGGTAGTAGTTCTTCAGTAGAAAAACAGACTGATGTACTACCTTCATCTTTAAGTTATTATATCCATAATGGAGATACAGGCAAAAATGGTGAAAGACAGGTATGTACTGCACTACCAACAGAACAAATTTCAAGTGTCAGCCTTCTTTAAATGTAGTCTTGAAAGTGGATATTTTGAAAAATGTTACAATAAATCATGGCATTTTTAGCCATATCTCTGAAAAAAAATGAATGTTTACAGCAGCATTTATTTACACAACACTTGTTGTATGTTTTTATAAGGATTGTGTCAATTGTTAACATTTAATCCTAGTGAAATATAATCCAGGTTTTTCTGTACTTACTAAATCTCCATCTTTGGAAGCCTATATAACTTTAAGTGAACTTTTATTAATATTTATAATTCAGGAGATTAGTTTGCCTTCAACAAAAGCAGACCCAAGAACTCCTGATTCTGCAATTCCTGCCACATCAAGTGCATCTGTACCATTCGGACCTTCAAATCAGACGCCGCCATTGTTTGAAGGATCCGAGCTAGATCACAAACGGATTCCGTCGGTGGAAATAATTGATCATCGCAACAGACCAGACACCCCCACAACTATTGACAGCAGTGAACTGTTTGACGGGACAATATCACCATACTCCAGCCTGTCCTATGTGAGCAAAGATTATAACAGGTTTGCATTTCTCAATTGTTGATGCGTTCTTATTTATACTTCTTTAACTTTATTATGATAAATATAAAAACTTGTCAATACATTTTTGTTCAAGTTTCTGTTATTTCATCTACATTGTGAATACATGTATAAATGTATCTTAGGGTTTGAAATAAAGCATTAAAAACTTGAAAATAGTTATTTAATTCTTTAATTTAATATGATTTTCTAAGGGACTACAAACACGTTAAAATGGGTTATATCTGAGTGGTAAATGGTTAAATAATGACAATATCAATCCTTTCCAGAGAGGCCCTTGTCACGCCATCGTACCTCAACGACGAGACAGACTTAGTAGAGACACAGCTCACTGCACAAACTGAGGCCGAAAACAAGATCCTCCAGAAACAGCTGAAAATCGCTCGAGAAAAATCTGCGCTTCCAAGGGCAAAGAACTTCCAAAAATTAGGAATGTTTCGCGTCAAAATCCCGGAAGATGTTTCTGACTGCTCAATAAGTGGGTCGACATTTCTCCCGAACGGTCAGCTTGTACTTGCAGACCATAAGAACCGAAGGCTGAAATTGTTTAACCAAGAGCTTGAGTTTATCACTTCACTTTCCCCTGATATCAGCCCCTTGAACATAACGAGCTGGAGAAATGACTACCTGGTGCACGTGGTGTTCAAAAATGCCATCAGCAACGGGATAAAAGTGTACGAGGTTGAAAACGGGGATAATTTCACTCACAAGAATACCATGAATACTCCATGGCCAATAGGCGCAATCGGAAGGAGCAATGCTGGAATCGCTGTCATGCAAAACAAAGAAGACGCCTGGCAGATTCATCTGCTAGATTTGAAAGGCAAGCTTCTACAGGAAATTGATCTGAAGAAAGAGGGTTACACCCTGTCACAACCGGAATGCCTCTTCATCAGCCAGGAATTGAACTTTGTTATCACGGATAGGGGCCACAACTCCGTGTTCTGTTTCAACATGCAAGGAGAGGAAGTATTCAACTACAAACAGCTTCGTGAGCCGTTGGGGGTCTGCAGCGATGCAAAAGAGTCACTGTTTGTTTCAGGCGCGGGCCTTGTGCATCAGATTTCAAAGTCAGGGGAGAGAATTTGGCCTCTGATGACAAGGGAGACAATCGGGTTTATTCCGGTCAATATTTGTTATGACCCTGTTGATGGATTGCTGGTGCTCAGTGGACTGAATAATGCCGTGGCTGCTTTTGCTATACTTGACACATGACTGTTTCGACAATACAGATATTGTTTTGTTTTGTTAATTTACACAATAAATCTTACTGGTTAACTATAATCTTGAGCAAACATATTAAATGACAGATTAAACAGATTGACCAATATTTTGCTATGCTTGAAACCTGACAGTTTGTTAAAGACAAATCTTCTCTTGTTGTTTTTTTTTTATATTTTTTTTATTAACACAATAAATCTTATTGGCAAACATAATCTTGAGCAACATAAGGGCACATTCAATGGAATAACTATTATCCCACTTTTACAGCGAATTTGGTTGATTAAAGCCCCGTTGATTAAATTTCTGCTATAATACATGGCAGGAATTGACGTCATTTTTTTGACAAAATGACATCATAAATCCAGCAAAACTATCCAGTTAAACTTATTTTGTTTAAATAAAAAGGTTTACTGAATAAAAAGTGGGATAAATACACTGTAGAATAATAGGTTAGTGTTGATTATAGATCAGGTTCATCATGCTTGCCACGAAAACGAAAAAGCACTCACCAAGGCTCGTGCTTTTTGTTTTCTAAGCCTCGCATGATAAACTTGATCTATAATCAACACTAACCTATTATTCTCTATATACAAGCAGAAATATTCTAGCATCAATTAGTCATCATTAAACTCATAGAGGAAAATTTAGCACTGTCATGTTACTTTTGTATTCTCAATAACTGTAAATTCTGAAGTTTTTATGTGTTTAGTTTAAACATATATTGTGAATGAAGTACACATAAATTGTACAAACGGAACCAGGGCCGTATACCATTCAATGTTAGAACTGCTCCTTTAAGGGTATGGTTTTAATTATGTAAATCTTTTAATGTTTACACAAATAAAAAAAAAAGGAATGCAAGTTACAGTGTCTAAATTTTGTGAAGCCCCTATTTTTACTATTACAAAACAATTTTAACATTAGTAATATTTGTTTCTTAAATTTATTTGGAATATTTCTATAGCTTATCCACTAAAAAAGATCTTTCCTTACAAATAATATATAATCAATCTTTCGAGTTTGGTTTTACATGTTAATATATTAAGTAACTTTCTTTTTGAAATCAGACAAAAATAGTTTTTAAATGGCCTAACTAATGTATATCTGGTCTCTTGAGATATTGCAAAATGTCAAGTTAAACTAATTCATTTCTCAAAGGCAGCTATGCTTTGTTAGCTTTAAACAAAAAGAAAGTGAAATATGATATTTCCTTGATTGGCCTACCATAACAACACAATCAAAGCTTTGTCAATGCAATAGGTCTGTAAACTGTTTGAATAACTGTAAATAAAGGCTAAATAACACAATTATAATTTAACTTTCTACGTGATATTGATAATACACTTATTCTGCAGATATTATTTAACTGAGAAGAGTGTTGTTGGTGTTGTTTTGAAATACATGAAATAAATGCAGCATCTATATTTATTATTTCTGGCATCTTTACTACAGTATTTAGCGCAGGTTTTTTGGTGGATGTAATTCCTGCATGTATAGCTGTGACAATATAAGGTAAGTTAGACAGAAATTCATTCAACTGTTTCAGTGAAAATGAAGAATGTTTCAGTTTGTTATGTTGATGTAAAAATTTAACCATTTCATTAAACAGTTTGTTGTTAAAAAGGTAATTGTACCTGTTTAATCATAATATAATTATGGAATTTACTTTGGAACATGAATCAAAACTGCGTAACATGAAATAATTGATTAGTAGTATCTAACTGTTTGAAACAAGTACCGGTACACAAACAATATTTATCTTAATCTTGAGGAAACCTTAATCTGAAACATATTTGTTTCGTGTTCTAAGAAAACTGGGCAAAATGCATGTGCGTAAAGTGTCATATGATCCCAGATTAGCCTGTGCAGTCCGTACAGGCTAATCATGGATGACACTTTCCACTTTTATGGAATTTTTCGTTTAAATAATGTCTTTTCTTAGCGAAAATCCAGTTAAGGCGGAAAGTGTTGTCCCTGATAAGCCTGTGGGGACTGCACAGGCTAATCTGGGATGACACTTTACGCACATGCATTATGCCCAGTTTTCTCAGAACACGACACATTTATGTTAAGCTTGTTTTCACAAATTCAAAATAATGATGTTCAAAATCATGCAATTACAAATATAATATATGCAGTTGATGTAGACTTAATATGAGAATTCACTTACTCATTCTTTGACTAATGAGAAAACAACCTTGTACGTTTGCATAACTTTTCTGTGTACATGTAATATGTCAAGAATATTTGTATTCTTATTCTTCAGTCTCAGGACTTGGTTGGTGAATACAGGCCTCAATTGGTGAATAAAGGACTCAGTTTGTGAACACAGCCCTCGGTTGGTGAATACCCGCACAGTTTTCCACTCAACACTTGCCTCATCTCTCTGCCACCTAGGTGAATGAGTCACTAAGCAACAAACTTGCAGCATGGGGTGCTGTTATTCAACAAAGCCAGAAACCGTCCGATGGACAGTAGCCGACGAAGGGCCGGCTGAACAAAAATTTGTCAACAAAGAATGGCTCCCAAAGGTCATAACAAAGAAGGCGCGCCATGCCAACCCTAACAGAGAATTTGGCTGCAAAATCCTAGATGACGAAAACGAGTGTAACATAACTGGTGCTGCGTACCTTCCAAACGGGGACATATTTCTGGTCGACAAGGGTAACAAGAAATTAAAACTGTTTGATAAGAAAAGCGGGCAATTCAAGATGAGTGCTCAGGTTCCATCGAACCCGGAGAGTGCATGCAGCGTACCCAATTCGCCCAATGTTTATGTGACCTTCCCAGCATCAAGTCGAATCCGAAGAGTTGGCGTAACCGTTAACGATATTCAACGGGTTGACACCATTCAGACCATTAACCGATGCACAGCAATTAGCAGTAATAAATTTGGCGGACTTGCTGTCGCCGTGAATACGGTGGGAAACCAGTGGCAGATACACTTAATGAACGCGGCCGGTGACCTTCAGAAACGAATCCACGGGGAAATACTTTTCCTCAATCCAGAACACATCGCAATTACGGCAGAACTGAACCTGGTCGTATCAGACAAGGGAAATAACACAGTGTTTCATATAACGCCCGAAGGCTACGTGATATTTGCGTACAAAGACCTCAAGAGCCCGCAAGACGTGTTTGTGGACAAAAAGGGATACATCTATGTGGCGGGACCAGACCGGATTGTCCAGCTCAACGAGCAAGGGGAGAAAGTAGAGTACATGCTGTCAAAGGCTGACATTGGGTTCTCGCCACAAACAATGGCGTACCGCGAGAAGGACGAGATGCTTCTCGTAGCGGGAAGGTCGGATAAGGTCAAACTGTACACAATATGTTAAAACAGAGGATATAGTACTTATGAGTTTTGCTCTGGGAATACCAGGCTTAATGCATGTGCGTAAAGTGTCGTCGGCACACACTAGTCAGGGACGACACTTTCCACCTCAACTGGATTTTCTAAAAAGGGACTTCCTTTAAACGAAAAACACAATAAAAGCAGGAAAGTTTTGTTCTTGGTTAGCATGTGTAGACTGCACAGACTAATTTTTGACGACACTTTATGCACATGCATTAAAACCCGTTTTCTCAGAGCAAGACTCATATGTGCTATATAAAAACTTTATTTATTTATTATTTATTTCCACAATTTTATTCAGATGTTAATTGTTTATCATTTTGTTTTTGTGTGTGTATGCAATCAATTAAAAAATAGGAAATCAAAGTTATTTGTGTTATTTTGTTAATATATTCATTACAGATCACACTGATATATTTACCAATATCATTTATTGTTTTGTATTCTGTATGGATGTACAAATGTATGTTTTTTATCATTTATTTGGTGAGTGCTTGTTTGTTTTCTTGTTGGGTGTTTTTTTTTTATTTATTTTTTTTTTATTTTTTTTTCATGACTTCCAGTCACACATAAGAAAGTTAATCAAGATATACCCGATATAACTGTGTCTTCAATATTTTTATATGTTTAATTAATTTTCAGAATTCTTGTAAAATTTTGTATTGAAATGATTGCATTATTAAAGAATATCCTTAAAATACTCTGGTCTTTGGCATTTATTATTACATATTGTTGGATGTAAATTTACCCCAATCTATTTCTACAAAGAATGCCCAAACCACACAATTTCTGAATTGAGAGTACATTGACAACGAAACTTCTGTAAAATAAGCATACATTTGCGCTCAAAAACAAAACTATGTCTGGTTGCTGTCCTGTTAAGTGACATCCCTACCTCAATTACATGAGTACTCAATTACCTATAAACTTACAATTACATCAATAAAAGTGTGTGCACAGGTAACAAATCCACAAATATCATTCTCTGACATTGCCAAAGTTCTACAGGGACTGTGAGACACACTGTGTGCAAGGCTTCTTTTTCTATTAAGACAATGGCCATTTTTCACAATTTTGAGAAGCTCGTGACTAAAATTTTCACATTTTTGAGAAATCTGCATCTCATATTTTCACAATTTAAAAAACTTTGCCACTCGTTTTTTCACAATTTTGAAAAGCTTGCAACTCATTTTTTACAATTTTGACAAATCTGCAACTCACAAATAGAGGGAAAACGATTGCTTCACAAACAGGGGAAAAAAGCCCTGGTCTTATTAGATCGTAATAATGTCAGACACATATTTCGGACAGTTATATAACCTGTAAAGCACACATGCTTGTTACATTTGAACTTATCTGTTACCAGTTCCAATTTAGTGTCACGCATTTGTGTCTGACAATGTCCAATTGTAATTTTACGCCAAATATCAACTCTTATAGTTAAGACGTAAATAATAGCAGATGGTTGCATGAACCAATCAATACACTCTTAATTCTTGGACAAACCATCTCCGACAAAGCAAAAAGGCGGAGAACTGTATATTTTAGCAACTGGAAAATAATTGTGAACATGTTGAATTTATAAATGAAAGTAAGAGACTTTAAGTAAGAGACTATAAGTTAGATACTATACGTTAGATACTATAAGTTAGAGACTATCAGTTAGAGACTATCAGTTAGAGACTATAAGTTAGAGACTATAAGTTAGAGACTATAAGTTAGAGACTATAAGTTACAGACTATAAGTTAGAGACAATAAGTTAGAGAATATAAGTTAGAGACTATAAGTAAGAGACTATAAGTAAGAGACAATAAGTTAGAGACTATAAGTTAGAGACTATAAGTTACAGACTATAAGTTACAGACTATAAGTAAGAGACTATAAGTTAGAGAATATAAGTTAGAGACTATAAGTTAGAGACTATAAGTAAGAGAATATAATTGTTCTCCTTTTATCTGCATTGACAGATAGACCACACTATCGCAACCTTATTCTTTGTTCCAATTACTTGAAATGCTTGATTTTATAGCTATTTCTCATTTTGCTGATGCTTATTTTTGTCATATAAATGATTACTTAAGCATGCTTCAATACACCATTTTAATTTTGTGATATGTTCAGAATGCATACTACCAAACGCACAATGTAACACGTTCGCAAATTTCTGAGATATATCAGATATATGTGTACCATGCAGTGAATAAGGAACAACAATAAAAGCCAAGTAAACCAACTATGTGGTTATTATTCAGGGGAGGAAACTAAGTAATGTCTCCGATACCTGCCAGGGGAGGTAACTAACTAATGTCTCCATACCTGCCAGGGGAGGTAACTAGCTGATTTCTCACATACCTGCCAGGGGAGGTAAACTAACAAATGTCTCCATACCTGCCAGGGGAGGTTACTAACTAAGTTCTCACATACCTGCCAGGGGAGGTTACTAACTTATGTTTCCATACCTGCCAGGGGAGGTAACTAACTAGTGTCTCCCATACCTGCCAGGGGAGGTAACTAGCTTATGTCTCCCAAACCTGCCAGGGGAGGTAACTAACTAAGGCCTCCCATACCTGCCAGGGCAGGTAACTAACTAAGTACACCAATACCTGCCATGGAAGGTAACTAACTAAGTACACCCATACCTGCCATGGAAGGTAACTAACTAAGTACACCCATACCTGCGAGGGGAGGTAACTTACTAGATACACCCATACCTGCCAGGGAAGTTGACTGACTAAGGTCTCACATACCTGCTACCACTCATAACGAATCCCTGGTCCTCATATTGCGTAATCTCGTCTGGCAGGAGACCGATCTCTCCTCTGCGGGGAATACGTTTGCCCTCTGCAATGTAGGCGGCCATGGCTGCACCCTCACCAGGCAACAGGGCATGGCCGAAACTGAAAGGGATACATCAGGGATTTTAATTGAAGCAGAATCCTGCTTTTTGATGTATGCATTTTTCAATTGTGTCACTTTTGACTCCTCCAAGTAATCTTCCTTGCATCATTTTGATGTAAATGTTACCATGAAACTTTTTTTTTTCACAAAATGTTGTTTTTTAGTTAAGCAAGATATACTTAAAGTCACAAAAAGCAATATTTTAGAGCAATCAACAAATATCCAGAAACAAAATATCTACATTTCAGTATTTTGACCCCTGAAAAGTTCATTTGACCCCCGAACATTTCAAGCACAGGGTCATTTGACTCCTGGTTTTCAAAAACTATTGAAATCCCTGGATACATGCATGTATGGTGCCAGACAGTATATAAATATTTGTAAATCAAGTCAGAAAAGAGGTTAAAGATCACCCAAAAAAAATCCAAATCAATTATTTAGAACAGGTCAAGCCATTAAGGGTTACTTACAATTTACATGTAAATTGTTCAGTACAGGAAAGACAAAAGGTCAAAGACCATCAACAAATTTAAAGTTGATTTTTCAGTAAAGGAAACGCAAGAGGTCAAAGGTTACCAACCGTTTTCAAGTCATTTTTTCAGTACAGGCTAGAGGTCATGGGTCACCAACAATGTCTCGTCCATATAAACGGACTCCCAGAGCCTATGATAATTTTTGCTGTGGCAGCTCTTTGGGTTATATCGCTGAGAGTTGAATTACTTCAACTACAACAATGTCGAGTCAATTGTTCAGAACAGAACACGACCAGTCAATGGTCATCAAAAAAATGTTCCAAGTCATGTTCATTTTTTCCATACAGAACAACCAAGAGGTCAAAGGTCACCTACTCTTTCTGAGTCAATCCTGGTGCCGTAGCAACGAAAGGCTTCGGACCAAACACATCTTCACCGTCTTCATCAGAGTTGGCTGCCATCTGCTGAGGTGCAACTTCAGGTTCTACAAAAAAGAACCAGTACTAGGATGTCTTTGGGGAAGATCTAAAGAACGCTCTCACAGTGGGGATTAAACTCGTGACCTCCTGGTTGCTAGGCAGACACCATATCCACCGCACCATGCTGTAATCTTATTGTTTTATTCTTTTTAATATTGAATACCAGAACTACATTTAGCCAAGGTAGAACTGCGTTATGTGACGCAGAAAAAAACGTTTCTTTGACCTTGAAGGATGACCTTGACCTTTTACCACTCAAAATGTGCAGCTTCATGAGATACACATGCATGCCAAATATCAAATTGCTATCTTCAATATTGCAAAAGTTAAGGCCTATGTTAAAAGTTTTGGGAAGCCGCAGACAGCGGACGAGAGGGCTATGACAATACCTCAGGTTTTCTTCGAAAAAAGCAAAGCTATTAATTAAAACTACACCTTTTTTAGTGATAATATCATGTTGATAACCACCAGATTACAGTTTCATTAAAAACCTCAAGAATGGAAAAAAAAACACAGACATTTAAAGCTATCATTACTGAAGCAAATAAAATGAGCCTCACTCTGGGAATGTGCAAAAAGTGTCCGCAGTCTGCAATACCTTATCAGGGATGACACTTTAAACTTTAATGGAATTTTTCTTTTAAAGAATGTCTCTTCTAAACGAAAATCAAGTCTGGGCAGAAAGTGTTGTCCCAGACGCAGTCCACACAGGCTAATCTGGAACAATACTTTAGGCACATATATTAATTTGAGCGCTGGAACCGGATTTTGAAGGCCTTTGCAAACAGTTTGGATCCAGATGAGACGCCACAGAACGTGGCGTCTCATCAGGATCCAAACTGTTTGCTATTCTGATAGTGGTCTTAGAAAAAAAATCGACGAAAATGCTAATTTTAGAAATTCAGCAGACGACATTTTAGCAGACAACATTTTAGCAGACGACAAAATTCCCAGCATGCAAAGGGTTAAGCCCCATATTCCCAGAGCATGACTCATATCCATCCCTCACCTTTCACGACCTCCAGCCACTTGTCTTCTTCATTCTCTGAATCTTCGCTCTCTGAGTCAGATACCTCCTTCTTTTTCTTTTCCTTTCGCTTCTTAGACCTGTGCTTGGACTTCTTTCTGTTTGATAAAAAAAATTATACTGTTCTAATGATATTAGTAATCAACCAAAACGTCTAACGTTTACACATAAGGTAATGAAATGATCTTAAATTTACTTAATTATCAATTGAGAGACACACTACCATATGCAAAGACAAAACAAGTGATGTGTTTGTGAAACACTATGTCCCCTTTTGAGCAATTTTGACCCATATACTTGACCTTTGACCTTGAAGAATGAACTTGACCTTAAACCACTCAAAATGTGCAGCTTCATGAGATACACATGCATGCCAAATATTAAGTTGCTATCTTTATTATTGCAAAAGTTATGGCCAATGTTAAAGTTTGTGCAAAACAACAAACAAACCAACAAACGGACAGGGAAAAAACAATATGTCCCCCAGTGTAGAAACATGTGAGAGGATGTTTTTTCAATAACAGGACTAAAAGATTAGTAGGCTAGCTTACAAACATTTTCAATTTCAAATCACACAAAGCGGCAACAATATGTTCCCTTCTTTAACCCTTTGCATGCTGGGAAATTTGTCGTCTGCTAAAAGGTCGTCTGCTGAATTTCTAAAATAAGCATTTTCTTCGATTTTTTTTTTCAAAGAATACTATCAGAATAGCAAACAGTTTGGATCCTGATGAGACACCACGTTCTGTGGCGTCTCATCTGGATCCAAACTGTTAGCAAAGGCCTTCAAAATTCAGTTCCAGCACTGAAAGAGTTAAAGGAAAATAAAAAGACAAAAGAACAAAAGTTCTGCCAAAACAAGGATCAACACCACATTAAAGTTATTCAGCTGTTTAAGTTTGAACCAAATCCTCCAAGCAGTCTAGACAAGCTGTTTTATGGACATATTTGACTTTTGACCTATAAGGTAAGGAGATAATTATGCTAGCAAGAAGCCTTTTCCTTATAATGGTCATTTATGATTAAGCTAGTCTTGACAAGCAGTTTTATTGCCAAATTATACCTCTGATACTTTAAGTGTGACTTTGACCTTTGAGGCAGAAAGACGGGTGCTACACAGAAAAGCTCCCTTCTCATATTGGTCATTTATGGCAAGTTATTTTAAAATTGTATGATGAGTGACAAGGCTACCATCCGTACAAGCTCTTTTGTGGCCAAATTTGACCTTTTGCCTCTTTGTACGACCGTGACATGTAATGTATAATGTTGGTAGTTACACATGACATGAGTCTACTAATGGTTGACAGTTGTGCCAAGTTATGTTAAAATCAATTAATACATAAAAAGTTAAACAGGTTCTTTTAAGCTGATTTATGGTCAAATTGACCTTTAACCTATATCATTGAGGTAAGGAAGACAGATATAACAGTGGCACTTTGTCTCATAATTGTATATGGTATAAAAGCGGGACACACAGATGAACAGTGTGACTGCTGTATGCCGCCTCCTCAAAAGGGCGAGGGGGGGGGGAGATTTTGAATCTGTAATACAGTCAACTTTTAAAGGTAATATAACATGTACACAAACAGAGTGTATTTATACCTCAGATTATACTAACCCCTTTTTGCTGTGCTTTTTGTGCTTCTTTTTCTTTGAGGACTTCTTCTTCTTCTTTTTCTTTTTTCTTCTTTCTTCTATAAGAGTACCACAACAATGACTGAAAAACCTAACACTTGAAAAGCGTATCAATTGATAACCAAAATGAACATAATTTTACCCAATTAAGAAATAATTAATAAGTTATTCACCATTTTTATTAGAACAAGAAATGTGTCGACAGGACACGGATGCCCCCAACTCTAACTTTGTCACTACATAAAAGTATAACTGTGTAAATGTTTTTGAGAAATACAGCGCCTACATTTTATTAAACTATTAGTTTGCTGCATAACAGGTGTTCAATATTTAAATTTTGTTGTTTGTTACATATGTCATCTGCTGCAGTTTGTAGATTATTTTTTCGCTGTTAACAATAACTATCGTGTTTTCTATATATCACCCTCTTTATTTTTTCATATTTTTTACATTTTCAGAATTAACATACTGCTTTGGAGTAGACAAAAAGAGATAGAGAAGAAACANGAAAATGTTAAAACTCTTGATTTATAACATTTGAATAATGTTGACACAATTTATATACAATAAGCATAAGCATCAACTTAATAGTACAGTAAAATGAATATTAAAACTTCCAACGATCCATTTCTACACTTAAAAGCTTAATATCCAAACATCAGAAATCAGACCAGCAATTGGGAAGTTTATGACTGGACTTCAGAAACAAGCATTTGTTTTGCCATTGGGAAAATGATAAAATAACAGTTACAAAGTTGTACAAAAAAGTCCTTTTATTTTCACATGCTCAGCTCAAGTTTGAACTTATTTTCACAAGGTTAATAACTTATTTTACAAGAAAAAATGTGTTCTTTGTTTACCGATACAGATCAGTGAGTATCAAGTTAAGATAAATGTTAAAATACATTCAAGAGCAAACAAACAGATGATCAACCACAGAATCAATGGCTGGTTGACAAAATTGCCTTTGCAATAACAATTTCATTTAGGAAGAATTAATATTGAAGCATTATGAGATGCCTTGGCTTCCCTAAAGTTTCATAATGATTGAAAAAAACAAGACAAGGCAGGGATGCACCCACTTTTCATATTTGTTCATAAACCCCACTTAAGTCAAATCAAGCTATTTGACTTCAAAATTTGACTTTTGACCTCTAAATATGACCTTGACCTTTGATGTAGGGAGACAGGTGTTAAATGTGACATGTCATCTTATGATGATAATCATTTGAGCCAAATTATTTTAACCTTTGCATGCTGGGAAATTTGTCGTCTGCTAAAATGTTGTCTGCTGAATTTCTAAAATAAGCATTTTCTTAGATTTTTTTCAAAGAATACTATAAGAATGGCAAACAGTTTGGATCCTGATGAGACGCCACGTTTTGTGGCATCTCATCTGGATCCAAACTGTTTGCAAAGGCCTTTAAAATCCAGTTCCATCGCTCAAAGAGTTAACATCCATCAATACATGGCAAAGTTATGGCTAAGGCAGAAACTTTTAGACGGACATCCTGACACTCCTAGACGTCCTGTACCACTGATATATTCTGCCTTCTTCAAAGGGGCATACAAATACATCTTAACTTACAGTCGGAAATGACCCTGCATCCAAAAAGGTACAAGGTGTTGTTAAAAAGGGGCAGCACGGAAAGCCGAAACACTCGGGAGACATTATGATTTTAAGGAATTTAGTATTCAATAACTTCTAATTAAGGATTTTAACCGTATTTTTTTCATTTGCAGTTGAATACTTGAAAAACTATGCAATTTATACAAGTTAATTATTTCCACATTTTTTTGTGTTGACCAGTCCATAGTGGCAGCAGTGGGGAACAGCAACAAGGAGCAGGGCGATGCACACTGCTATGTTGATCTAGATCTTTCTTAACCCGTTTATGCCTAGTGGACTCTCCCACCCTTCTAAATTGGATCAATTTCTTTTCAAAATTAGGGATGTCTTGTATATTTATTTCTATATTTAGAATATTTCTTACAGAAATTCCTTTAAGCAAATAGCGCAGACCCTGATGAGACGCGGCATCATGCGGCATCTCATCTGGGTCTACGCTGTTTGCCAAGGCCTTTTTCTAGACGCTAGGCATAAATGGGTTAACATCAAGTTATTGCACAAACTTATCAGGGCAATAGTGTCAAAAAAATGACGCCACAACCCAAAATTACCCATAAATGCGCCTCGTTCTGGGAAGACAGGGCTAAATGCATGTGCGTAAAGTGTTGTTCCAGATAAGCCTGTGCGGTCTACACAGACTTATCAGGGACAACACTTTCCGCATTTCTGTTAATTTTCTTTTTAAGGAAGTCTTTTCTTAGCGAAAATCCAGTTAAGAAGGAAAGTGTCGTTCTGAACAGGCTTATCTAAGACGACACTTTACGCACATGCATTAAGCCCAGTTTTTTCCCAGAACGAGGCTTTAATTAGGACAAAACATAGCAAGTACCTTCTGAGCTGGAATCTATCCCTGAGATATCCTTGCTTTCATCAGAATCTTCTGAATCGTCAGATCTATTTGGAATTTAAAGATTTAACACACGACCATACACAAAGCCATTGTATGCACATGTAAACACTACAAAGAAAACAGTTTTGTAAGTTCCTTGCTATCAGTCTTATATCAGACAGTATAACAAATCCACGAATATAAAATCAAACAAAAATGCATGATTTTATGAATCCAAGAATTTCATGTCAATGAAAATAAAAGAATCTACAGAATTCCATCAGTTACCAAAAAATACGAAACCAATTTCCCATAGTAGTTTCAATTTAATGCCTTTATAAGTTACAGAGATACATAAAAATGGCCTATAATTCTGCTTAATTGCAGGTCAGAGTTATTCCCCCTACTAAGGGATACATAAAAAGGGCTTTTAATTCTGCTTAATTGCAGAAGTTATTCTCCTTACTCTGAGTGCTGTGGAGAGGGGGACTTGCCCCACACTTCAGGGGCTCCCAGTGCACAAATCCTCTCCCTGTCTGTCCTCCGTCTGTAAAATTATCCATGAGTAAAAATATAAAATTTTAAAGTATACTCCTAACTCCTAATATTTGCCTTTCTTGCATATTTTCATTCCTAAGGAAGTATCTTCTGAACATAAATCCACTTAATGCGGAAAGTGTCATCATAGATTGACCTGTGCAGATAATACGGTTATACCACCAAACATTTTTAACTAAATATACCTGGTGTGTTAAAACTAGTAACGGACTATAGATTATAAAAGTTAATTATAATAACAATATAATAATAATAACCATATTCTAACAAAATCTTTTGTTTAACATTTTGTGTACCTTTCAAACAAGTCATACTGCATCTCCCTGTCTTTGTGTCTGCCACCACCATACCCATTTTCATGATTATTTCTCCACACCTGATCTTCATTTTCCCCACGACCTCTCTGCATTGGTGACCTTGACCTGTCATTCCAAGCTGGTGACCTATTTCTTTGAACAGGTGACCTATTTCTTTGAACAGGCGACCTGTTTCTTTGAACAGGTGACCTGTTTCTTTGAACAGGGGACCTATTTCTTTGAACAGGTGACCTATTTCTTTGACCAGGTGACCTATTTCTTTCAACAGGTGACCTATTTCTTTGAACAGGTGACCTATTTCTTTGAACAGGCGACCTATTTCTTTGAACAGGTGATCTATTTCTTTGAACAGGCGACCTATTTCTTTGAATAGGTGACCTATTTCGTTGAACAGGTGACCTATTTCTGGCTACAGGTGATCTTTTTCTCGACATTTCATTAGATCTGTCTCTTGTTTTAGTGTTTGTGTCCCTGATTTTCGAATTTCGCTCACAAGAACCTGATGAACCTTTTCTACGACGAATCGGTGACCGTGACTTTGATCTACTTTCTGATGTACTACTGTCTCTGAATCTTTTACCACTGTTTGATGTGTTCTTTCCATTTCTGTCTGGTGACCTTGAATCTGACCTTGAACGCTTCCTTTTTGGTGACCTTTGACCTCTGTGGTTGGAATCATCAGATGAGGACTGAGAGTATTTCCGAGATCGATGGGGCGGTGACCCATCACTGTCTGATCGGGGCATGTTTTCTGTCTATCTGTTGCACCTTTTAGTTTCACTTTGGTGAAAACCTTCAATGAAAATGTTTCATATTTTTGGGATTCTTATCATTTATTTGTATAACTTACTAAATAATGTCAAGTATAGATTATTTATTGACTTCAATATTTAATACATATTTACTGCTTTTATAGATCTGGCAGTAACATTTGTCAATAATATCTAGTAGCCTTTTCACTACCATTTATCTATAATTAGCAACATTTGTATTTATTTTTCATATTTGCAAAGAGATTTTACATGAGGCGATGCATCAAATATTCAAAACAAATCAACAACTACACAATGTTCTTATTTGATGACTATAATTATATAACCGGTGCTAGAAATTGAAAGGATTTCACTTTGACATAAATTTAAATATTTATATAAAAAAAATGTTTTTATCTGGCATTGGAAGGTTTTTGTTCGATATGTTTACATCATTTTTAGATAAATTCGTAATCTTGCAATAAAACAGGGTTTTTTCCAGCCTTGGAAAAAGGAGTCTGGTCAAACTGGGATTTTTTTAATTGATAAAATGGCAAATTTGGGGATTTGTTATCGACAAAATGGACCAAATTGGGATTTTTGTAATATAAATATTGTGTAAACATGTCTACTTTTACACTGAAGGGTTTTCTTCTTCTTCTTCCGATATAGCACTCCTTCTAAAAAGAAGATCTTGTGCCGGCGCCTTTTGGTTAAGGGGTGAACAAAAACTGTACAAAGGTGCTCAGATGGGTGTTAATTTAAATTATTTACATTGTTAGTGTCTACGGGTTTATAAGGGGGACAATGACAGCCACAGGAGTAAGGGTTTTAAAAACTCTGGCTGCTTCATGTCTATGGGGAGGTAGTGAGTTCCATTGGACAACTGTTCTTGGGTAGAATAAGAATTTATAAGTCTTTTGATGTTTGTATGTGTCTAAAGCCATGGTTACTGCTGAGTCTGGATCAGCGGTCAACAAAAACAAGATAATCAGGAGGAGCGATGGCAGCTACATGGTTGATAATTTTATACAGCATGATGAGACTGAATTTCGTTCTGCGTGTTTCAAGCGTGGGCAAATTGAGGGTGTCTATCATATTAGTTACTGAGCTTGTGTTGTGATATCTGTTTGTTACGAATCTGGCTGCACGTCTTTGTTCTTTTTTTAGTTGGTTTATTTGAGCTTTTGTATGTGGGTCCCGGACACTGAATGAGTATTCTTATTTAGACCTAACAATTGCTTTGTAAGCATGATCTTGAACTTTTGATGAGCTAATTTTTAGGTTGCGGCGATGAAATCCTTGTGCCTGGTTTGCATTATTAGTGATAGAGTTAATATGTTTATCCCATTTGAGGTTACTTTGGAGTGTAAGACCTAGATATTTGGCATGATTTACTTTTTGATGGATGTAGCTTATATGAGAAGATGATAGGATTTCTTTTTTGAGTGATGCTGAGGATGTTACATTTATCAGGATGGAATTGCATTAAGCAGTCCTGCTCCCATCGACCAGCAGCTTCAATATCTAGCTGGAGCTCATGGGCATCAAAGAGGTTGTTGATATTTTTGTAGATAATGCTATCATCTGCAATAAGTCTCAGAGTGCTATGTTTGATATAATCAGCAAAGTCATTTATGTAGATAAGAAATAAGATGGGCCCAAGACATGCAGTGCCCTGTGGGACTCCGGAGGTTACCAGTACCTTGTCTGACATGGTTCCCTCCAGGACAACAGTCTGGGTTCTATTTGTTAGAAAGTCGGATATTCAGAAGAAAGCATCTGAATTAATTCCATAGTATTTAAGTTTGTATAAGAGGTGCTGGTGGGGTACTTGATCGAATGCTTTAGAAAAATCCATAATGATGATGTCAGTTTGTATACCTTGATTATTTGATTGGGTTAGGTTTTGAAGGAATTATATTAGTTGTGTTTCGCAAGAACGGCTAGATCTAAACCCGTGTTGGAGGTCAAATAAATTAAAATATTATTTTTATCAAGGTGGGACATGAAAGAGCTAGCGATGACATGTTCAAGTATTTAACAGCAAATACATGTAAGTGATATTGGCCTGTAAATTATAGCATTATGTTTGTCTCCTTTTTTAAAGACTGGGCATACATTTGCATGTTTCCAAGCAGTTGGGATTTTTCCAAGAGACAGCGATTTTTTAAAGATTGAAGTCAGGATTGGGGATATTTCTGCACTGCATTCCTTTAATACTCTGCAGAGTATTTGATCTGGCAGGGCCCTTGTTTGGCCGTTTTTGGGACCGAAATTCGGCCCCATTCCCCCCTTAAAATAGTATACTTTTTTCCCTTATTTCAGCTAAAAATTCCCCCATCCATTTTTTTTTTTTTTTTTTTTTTAAATACTTTTATGCCTACTGTATGTTGCCAGCTGGTATCGTGCTATTAACCTTTGATTAACTGTATATTTATGACAGTTACATTAAAATATAGAAATTTTAAGTGTTGAATGGTTGGTGAAAAGATCTTTTAAAATTCCCCTTTTCGCCTCAAACAACGCCAAATTCCCCCCTCTAAGGTTCCCGGCCCCAATCACCCAAAGTGTAGCATTAGGGCCATGGATCTGGGCCTGAGGCTTTGTCAATTTTAAGGTTGTTTAATTGTTTAGTTATTCCATTTTCTGTGATGTTGTCCAATGTCTGGCATGGCTGGATGAGGGCTTTGTCAGGAATAGCATCAGATGTGGATGGTGTGAAGGCATCTTGGAATTGTCTGTTTAGGATAATCGCTAAATGTTTTGTGTTTCTGATTTAAGGAGACCACTTTCCCTAAGAGGAAGTATGGTCTGGCTTTCAGTTTTTTTAGTTTTGATGTATGAGAATAGGTTTTTTGGAATTTTAGAATGTGCTGGGTTATCTTGATGAGTTCTGAAATTGGGATGTCAATGATAAGGTTTTCAATGTATTGCCAACATGCCTGGCGCTGCTCTTTTTGGATTTGGCTTTTTAGTTTCTTTAGATGATTACTTTTACAGTTTAGTTGTTGAGATTTAAGATATTTGGTGTTAAAATATATGGTCTTTTATAATTCTAGTTTATCTTGTTCACTCTTGGGTCAAAGTAGTATAAATTTTGTATAATGAAACATTGATTAATAATGTGTATGTAATAAGATCGTTATCTATTATATATTATGAAGATAAATAATACAATATATAAATTATGAAAAATAATCAACATCACCCAAGTGTTTAAATGGAAGATGTTTAAATAAACAAGGCTTGTCACCAAAGGATGACATACATGTATGCCCCCCTTTTCAACATTTTTTGAAACCTTAACGCAAAACCTAAATGCAAAGAGTTTTTTAAAAACCGGGGGCATAAACAAGAGCTGTCAGAAGACAGTGCGCTCGACTATTCAAGTGCTTGACAGTATAAAGTAAGCCATCATGGGGAAATTGTTCATATTCAATAAGGTCAAGGTAATAATTATTATTAGTCATATTCTAACTGGAAGAGGACCATAATTGAAACTTTTTGATCGCTTATGTTTTAAAGAAGTGGTACATTATAGACGATTTTGAGTTCAGGTATATTTTCCACAATCTATTGAACATTTGTAAAGACATAAAACAAACTAATAAGATTATATGTCAAGTTTGATAGCAATAGCTTGGGTGGGATGGTTGGACGGTCTTTAAAAAAAAAAATAATAATTTTTTTGTTTTTTTTTTACCATGTTTAAAAAAAAAA
>VMBQ01004860.1:55615-76939 GCA_007657795.1 Dreissena rostriformis
GAAAAAAGGGCCATAATTCTTACAAAATGCTTGTTACAGTTGTCTGCTCTTGTTTATAGATTGGGGTCATGTTGGTAAAGAAGTATGCAAAATATGAAAGCAATATGTCAAGGGACAAAGAAAATATTTAAGGTGGTACGCAAACTTTATTAAAGATTTATCAATAATATGCATATTCTAGGTGGAAAAAGGGGCCATAATTCTTACAAAATGCTTGTTACAGTGGTCTGCTCTTGTTTATAGATTGGGGTCATGTTGGTAAAGAAGTATTCAAAATATAACAGCAATATGTCAAGGGACAAAGAAAACATTTGAGGTGGTACGCAAACTTTAACAAAGATTTATCAATAATATGCATATTCTAAGTGGAAAAAGGGGCCATAATTCTCACAAAATGCTTGTTACAGTTGTCTGCTCTTGTTTATAGATTGGGGTCATGTTAATAAAGAAGTATGCAAAATATAAAAGCAATATGTCAAGGGACATAGAAAATATTTGAGGTATTACAAAAACTTTAACATTCCAATGCTACCGCTAACGCTCACGCCAATGTGAGTAGGATAGCTCCACTATATATAAATAGTCGAGCTAAAAAACGTTCACGTTACAAAGATGTATGTTACATGTATCAGAATCTGGGTCCGTTAGCGCTAATTTCAGTTCGCCCTTATTCCCATTCGCCCTAAATCCTGTTCGCCCTGGGTCCGTTCGCCCTAAATTTGAAAGAAAAATGTGCTGAAGTAATTTATTTTCCGCGTTATATTGTCTAGGTCGTACCTTTAAATTGCACGAAATGCACACATCAGGACCGTCGATCTCAGTTTTTTGGGGCCGAATATCGGCCCCTTCCCCAATTAAAAAAGTATACTTTTTTCCCCTTTTTTGAAAAAAAAATCCTTTTTTTTTTTTTTTTTTTTACAAAGAAGACAGTGTCTCATGATTATTTATCTCAATTTTATTTCAAGTACATCTATTCAAATATACTTAATTATGAAAAAAAGCAATCAATATAGTTCAATCAGTACAAATGTAGTAATAAGAGAGTAAAGTAAAAAAAATCCCCATAAAAGGGAAACGCCGCGAAAATTCCCCCTCATGAGCCAATGATTAGGGCCCCTGGCCCCGTCTCCTGATGGACAGAGACGGCCCTGCACATTATCTATTTTTGGAATAATAGAACCAGATATTTGAGCTCCATTTTATATACTGGGATAATTCACAGTTTGGTTATTACGAAAATATCAACAAAAAAGTGTTATTGAAAAATAAAAGACAGTGCTCTTTAACTTGGAAGCGTGTTTGTAACAAAGGCCAGTAATTTTCACTAATTGCTTATTATATTAATTAATGAAAACTTAAGGTACAAACTTGCTAACATGTGTGAAAAATCAACTGTTTATACCCCAATATGCAGATGATAATATAGGGCAAACGGACCCAGGGAAAATGGACCCAGGGGCCTGGGCGAATGTGTAACTAGGGCGAACGGACCCGATACCCATGTATCACAAGTTCCAGTTGATTCTAGTGGCCCCCGAGATATCAGTCATGTAAATTGTAATTACCCAGTTCATCAATAATGTGAATGGTGGTCAATATTGGCATTCCTCTTTTGAGCAGACATGTAAAATACATAAAACATACATACTGTAGGCAATATATATAGACATATATGCATTTTTGGTACACATTTTTTTTACATGGTAAATTGCTAAGGTCGAAAGCCTATCCGAAATACACTACATCTATTAACGACAAATTAAACATTACAACCAAGTACTTCCATTACTAGATACAAGCCAGGTGTTTTTCGTTTTAGAAAAGAGCACCAAATTGCTTTTGTATACATAACTTTAATGTAATTTATTTGTAACTTGACATATTTTTTCTATAGTTTCAACGGGTTAATACTTTCTCATTGTGTGCATTGATTCTGATGTAAATGTTTCATTCTAAAATACTACATGTACTGAGTTGCACGTCTATATTAATTATTTAGTCACATTATAATGGTCTGTTGCAACATGCACGCTTTCCATGCGACATTTACGATTTCGCGCTCTTACAAAACACAGGTTTTACATGTACATGTTTAGTGATTGGTGTACACTGTTGCGCATTGAGTTGTGCACTTAACCGTTAATTCAACCTTTGTTCTCCATTAAAGGCGGGGCTATGCACGTGCTGTTATACCAGTCTTCACGCTAAATATTTTAGACCAATAGCCCTTCGGGCTAATCAGATATAATTTTTAATAGCCCGAAGACATTTTCAATAGCCCGTAAAGGTTAACATACATTTTATAACTTTTTTGGCACGGAGCAACAAAAATATTCATTTCCAATCAGAAATAACTACTTCTAATGAGTAAAAACATTTGCCTGTCCCATTTACAACAGACTGTATTATTTATTTTTGATAACAACAGCAAAGGCATGCTCCGCGGACATCTCCATATCTCAGAGTTTTAGATTGGCCCCAATGTCCTTAGGACAGGTGTCCTAAAATGGCTAAATGGTTAATTTTTTTCAGGACATTTGTCCTAAATCATGAAACAATTTTCAGACAGTTTTGTTAGCACCCCGAGCCCTAACCTATTGTACTTTTTTAGTCTTTCTAGTTGCAATTTCTGATGAATACATTGCGAAATATTATAAATCATACCATCCATATCACCGCATGTGTATTCATCATTCTATAGAAATTTTCATAAAGAACGTCGGTAATAAATAAAAATCGACGAAAACAAATCTGTATCCGAAAACGACAGTCCGAAAAAATGTACGTGTTTTGCACATGAAATAAAATGTGCATATCGTTTGATTCAAGAAAAATGAAAACCAGTTACCTAGCAAATATGTAATAAATATATAATTTTGTTAACATATTGCTTAAATGTATGCTATTGAAGTGCTTTATTTTGCTAATCAATCGCTAAAACTTTTTCATTTGCAACGTTTGCTGACTTGTTCGATTTTCGGCAAGAAGCGAAGATTTTTCATCAGTTACCGTTCATGTTCGCTCTATCCGCTAACCAATCAAAAATCAATAATAAAATCGTCCATCTCTGAAGTTTCCGTAAGAGTGGAACTCAGACGTGTTGATTGGCTAACGACTTGTACCAACTACTTCCATTGATTATGTCTTTAACCCAAAGTGGCTGACCGGTGTTCATGTACATGTGTAATTTTTTCACTTTGTTTACTATTTTACTCTAAAATATTCAATCGACCGGTCGGGCTATTTAATATGCATTTACGATCGACCGACCGTCGCAAGAGTCGACTCGGGCTTCGAGCTCATTAGAAGACTGTGTTATACGATTGGTTTAGCATGTTGATCACTAGGCAAAGGAAGCCAATTTAATTGTTTTGACAGCAAGTGGCTTCCTCTAATGATGTCAAACTTTTCATTTGCATAGATGGCAAATGTTGGTGAGAATTCTATTAAGTCGTTGAGACCTTCACATTGTGATGGTGCGCATTTGACTGCCTTAGAGCTGATTGGCTGATACACTGATAACAGGACCCCTTTTAATTGATTGATTTTGACACGTAGCGTAGTCACCTATTTGGGCAGGCATTGCCATGGAGACGCTGCGGATTAGTGGGAACACAGATTCAAGGTGCAGTTAAGCCTAAGATAAGGTACATGTATAGATGGATTTTGTAAAATCCGGGACATCTGACAGATTTCCGGGACTGCAGGACACGTTCTTCATTTCCGGGACAATCATGGACAATCCGGGACGTATGGCATGTATGCATAAAATTAACAAGAGATTATATCACTGTTCTTAATTAAAGCTGAAATAAATATCGAAACTGAGTTTTATGTTTCAATTGTTTTTAATTCTATTCAGGGCTCAACATTAAGGCACGTCCGAACGACATTCACTGCCTGTACCTAGGTCCGGGCTAGCCAATGTCCCAGGAACATGCCCGACCGATCGTGTGTATTCTGGGCGGGATAATGTGTTCCGACATGTCCGACATAAACATTCAAGGGCCGATCGAAATTCGAAGCTTGTCGGCCCAAAAGGTCCGATACAAAATTTCAGGTTTTCCCATCGTATTAAAATTATTTATCAAATTTTGGCAGACTACGCACTTTTCCGAACGTGAAATACGATCGTAATCGCCCATTATTTATTCCGCTTTTGATTGGTCCAACAAAATCATGGCGAAAATCGGGATTATCCGCCTGTGTTCGATGCAGAATTTTCTTCCGTAAGTAAACGAATAAATATCGGTGTTTCCCTTCATCTTCGCGGCGAGTCAAAAGGTGAATGCATCAATCCGGGTTCAGTACATTTCACCTTCACAGGGGTGGCGAAATCTAAAAAAACTATACTTGTCCACGGACAACCATTTAGGAAATTTAACTTGTCCGTTGCTGAACTACACTTGTCCGTTAATATTTATTTAATTATAAACGCATTTATTGTTATACCTACCATTCTAATCAGACCCTAAAGTGTACACCTTCACGATAAAATCGTGGCGAGTTACTTAGAAAACTGATGATGGCAACCGGGTGTAATAATCGTGGAAATTGTGCATTTCATGCATAGTATTGTCAAAACATTTTTTAATCGCTTCAAGCGTTTAAACAAAGACTCGTTGAATTAATTACACACAACTGTAAACGTTTTGTTTTATTCTCAAATGAGCATAAGTAAATGTGTAATCCGACAGACACTTCCGAATTTTAATGACAGCCATTGCCATATGCAGCGTAACTATCCGGCTATGCTCGAATTTGTATGAAGTAAACCATGAGAAAAAACTGAAGCTAGAATTTAGCGAACATTTGGTATTAATGCATTTTAAAATTTTAGACGAACGTTCAATATTTAGATACAGAATTGACGAACAAACCAGTCTGTTCACTGTCTAACAGTCGGGCCGAATGTTGAAAATGGGGATGCTCCCGGTCTCAAATAGAATAAGGGAGATCACCGCGCAGGAGAGTGCCCGTATTTTAGCTTGATTTGCTTCGCAAATAGCACTGACAATGTAACCGCGTGTCAACATCCGGTTTTTTANCAAACTAAGTTCTATGAAACATAAATTGTGTGAGATTGACTCTGAATAATCAATCTAATTTGTCTGACACACCTTAAAAGAGTTTTTCCAAATCACTGAATCAGGCGTCTTTTGACTGGTGTGTTAAAGATAGTAAAGGACTGTGGCACTGTTAGTTTTGTCAAGATGCAAAATTCAAGGCTACTAAGCTTATAATTAGAAATACGTGTATATATATGCTTTGTTTGCTTGATATTATCGGTACATCTTATATTGAGAAATGAACCGAAATGAACAGAGTTTTTTTGGCGACCCCAATAAATGTTGAGGGTCGGCGCCGATTCGGGAGACGGACCTATTATTTTTTTGGCCCCATGGTTTTTCATATCCGATATACTATTACATATTTGTAAATTTTATACTTTAATATTGGATGCAGTGTCTTTATACAAACTTATCACCTGCTTTGTCACTGTTCATGTGTAAATTGCTGTAAAAAATCTCTGAATGTTAATTGTGATATTTTATTTCAAATAATTGCAGAAAGTTTTGATTGTTTTGTATTTTTCCATTTTAAACACTGTTCTTTTTTCCTAGGCTTTATGTAACAACTGCTTGTTTCATAATGAATGATGGTATCTGTGAAGAACAAATGGCTCTCAGTGGCTGCATACAATTAAAACTGACTTTAAGTGAAGACCACAGTCGTGCAGTGCTTCACAACCGACTCTTAGTCCAAATAATTAGACGTAATCTACTGCTAAGTCCAAATAATCAGACCTACTCTACCGCTTTAGTCCCTGTATATCGACCTCATATTTATAGGAGTAAACTGACTCTAAGTGGCAGATAAATTGTGTTCAGTGACATTAAGTCGTTAAGTGGCAGATTACTGGCCCTCACTGCAAGATAACTGTCTCTAAGTACAGTGTTAACATGGAATCGATCTTACAAAAGATCATTGCAGGAAAGAAACACATATATTGTTAGAAGACAAATATGTGCAGGTTACATTAACATATAAAAAAAACAATACATTACCCAGTACACTACATGATCCACATAACAGTTGATTTTATCTTAATACACAACATGTACATTTAAATGCCAATACTATAACCAATATAAATAAAACATATGTAAACACATGCCAATGTGTTCAACTGTATATAAATCAAGATGCAAGTTATTTGAACTGAAAGTTTCAAACTTTTAGTTAACTTGAATACATAACAAAGCTATCAAAAAGCTTTCGCCCGTAAATTAGGTAGGATATATTATAATCATATTAATAATTTCTTAATGTATCTTTACGTTTCTAAGTAAATTTTTATTTTTCAAGTAAAGGAATTGCATGCAACACTTCAATTTGTTTAAATCGGTGATGAAGTAACTTGAGGATTCGACGTAAGAAACACAAAACTGTCGCGAAAACATATGATAATTGTAAATTAGTGCTAAATGTATACTAAAGACTTATATAAGTTAGCGTGTGTCTTTGAGGATCATTATATTTGTTCCGAATGCCGTATATTTACATTATGACATTACTTACATTGCCATCTTTTAAAGAAAACTTTCACGCTGAATTGTTATGTTGACTTTTTGTCCGGGACATTGGTGATGATCGGGTAATTCCGTCACAATCTTCTGAACAGAGTTGTCGTTCGTTCCCACAAAGAATATTTTGTTGTGCGAAGTCCTCATTGGGGACTTAAAAATAATAAAAAATACTGTATTTTAGAACTTTTTTTTTCTTCATTCGTGGTTTACAGTCCCTTTAATGTATGTGCGTAAAGTTTCTTCCCAGATTAGCCGTGCAGTTCGCACAGGCTAATATGTGAAGTTCGCACAGGCTAATCTGGGACGACAATTTTCGCGTAAGACTGGATTTTTGTTTAGGAGAGACTTCCTATCCACTACCATATGATGTTGATGCTGTCTGGGGCTGTACCTGTTCGCGTCGGGTCAATCCTCCTAATCCTCCTGATGATTTGTATGGAATTTTCTGATTATCTATCTCTATCTATCTATCTCATAGTACTGCCTCACGCCTCTCGCGAGTATTATGGGCAAAATGCGCGTTGGCTGTTAGTAAAGAAAAAGAGTAAAAACTGAGAGAGATATCTTTCAGCAAAGTGAGAATGTGTGCAATAATAAAGATAGTGATGTTAGGTGATTAAGAGATTTAAAAGTCATATAGTATACAAGGGATAAAAATGGATAAAAACAATTCCCATGGGTTTAATGGCTAAGTTGGGCTACTGCCTGCTTGAAGCTCTCAAGATTAGGCAGCGTTGCGACGGGGTGGGGTAACCTGTTCCACAGGACTGTGGTGTGGGGGGAGAAGGAGAACTTGAAATCATCATAACCTGTGTGGACTTGACGGAGACTGAGGGGATGCATGTGTCTGTTTAACCTGGTTGGAACTTCAAGATAGGATGAGAGGGATATGGCCACAAGATAGTGATATACTTTGTAGAAAAGTACGAGTTTAGCATCTATGCGTCTGTTCTGTTCTATTAATGCATACATCAATTTAAAATAAGTCACTGTGAGTGAAAAAAAAAGAGTTTATACAATAATACGATATTGATTGGGTAATTACTAATTTCTTCAAAAAGAATTTAGCAGGCCAATGTTGTGTTTGAAACGGTTAATTTGGTTTCCGGCTCTTAATGGCAACCCTGATTAATTAGCTGACCTCGTATTTCTCAGTTCTATTTTCCAATAACATTGCTCTGACATGAATTTGTGTTGGAACTGTAAATTCATAGTTATACCCTCGCAAACAAAGTTTGACCAGAGACGTATATCACATCTACGTGGTTTGACATGGGGCATATAAGTTACACGCTGCCGGTTGGTTTTTCGGTTGGTTTGTAGATCTGTCCGCATACGATGTTATAAGTTTGTGGAGCAAACGTTTGATACACATCTCAAGGTTTAGAACATTTTCACATTCCCGATATCGAGTTCTGTAGAAGTTGCCTATAACAGCAGCACACAACAAACATGACTGGAGGAGGATTTCTGTATCGTCGTCACTCATTTGCCCCCAACGACCAAACCGGTCAAGGGATGGATGATGGTGATGATGAGAAGTTGCCTCCTTGATAAAACTAATCGAGAAGTTGACGATGTTTAACAACATTTTATGTGGATAACATGTTAAATAGCATAGCAAAAATGTTGTTTAATTTTTGGTAGATATAGTACGATTGAAGTAACTTAATTTTGTTTATTTTGATTTGTTTCAAATTCTTAGTTTATAATAAAAATATATTAAACGATAGAAACACAACTTCTTTCAATAGCGTGACTTTAAACAAATCCTTTAAGACATGATTGTATGATTGTCAAAGTTTACACAATTTATGGAAAAAAAGGGATGGGAAGGGAATTTGGGTATTCATGTGTCGGGTAAGGTTTGGCAATGTCTATGGAACTGTTCGTGCTACAAAAACATAATATACATGTTTCAGACATTCAAATTGGCACACACTAATTATCTCGCATTAAATTTCCACATGGTATNAAAAGGGATGAGAAGGGAATTTGGGTATTCATGTGTCGGGTAAGGTTTGGCAATGTCTATGGAACTGTACGTGCTACAAAAACATAATGTACATGTTTCAGACATTCAAATTGGCACACACTAATTATCTCGCATTAAATTTCCACATGGTATTTGCGGTAAAAAGGGACTCACAAGAGTTTTTTTTCAGTAAGTGCGTATTGAGCAGTACAAGTGTTTTCCTGACTAGTTTGAATGAAAAAAAATACTTCTACAACCGCTTTAATATTCATTTCAGCATATTTTTTTTACAAAATATATATATGGGCGCTACAATAGCAATGCAAAAATATGTCAATGAACATTTTGGTTTGTCTCATTTAAATAACTCAAGTATAGATAGTTTACTTGGTCTTGGATATTTTGTTGTTTATCAAACAATCAAAGGGAGCATACACAAGGCATCAAACGCATCAATTAGTTAACAAGTTTTATCAATTATTTGTGTTACCTTAGAATATTGACCCCTCCCAAACTTGTTTTAATTGTATTATGTAGTGAAACGTTTTTGTGTACACACCAGCAATCTATTGATACATCTTAAAATGTTTAATACATCTGTAAACTTCATAACGTTATTTTCTCATCAAGAACAATATTATAAAGTTATTGTATTAATAGAGTTTAGTTCACTTTAAAATATAGCAAATTTAATGATACTTTATCATGACGTAATGGATATGGTGTCCGCCTAGCGACCGGGAGGTCACCGGTTCGATCTCCATTGTGGGAGCGTTCTTTAGACCCCCACAGACACCAAGTACTGATTTTAGGCCCAGAAAACGGACTCAAGGGCGTCTCAATAAGCCTAAGGCTTTCGATGCAATCGAGCTTAACATAAATAGGTTTTAAACTAAATGTCATGAAGCCAGTGTCACAATTATTAAGACAGCGACCTATGGTTCATTAATTGGAATGATCCAAATTGAATGCGTGATTGCCATGTGTCATCTTCAATTAGGATCCAGCTATACACAATCTGGTCACAAAGTGGTCTCGTGTTCATACTAGATTATAACCTGATTACTTATTGTACACGATATGAAAGCAATTCATCGACTGAAAGTCTTATTAAAACAACACTAGACTAAACTGAATTGCTTCTCATTCGTTATTTAGTTTAAACATATGCATTTTAGCTCGATTGCATTTAAAGTACTTACTACTTATTTGAAACCCTCTCGAGTCCGTTTCCTGGGCGTAGAATCAGTACTTGTCGCTTCTCATTAACGACACTTCACCAATATAAGGACACTTATCATAATGTTTTTATATATTTGTTAATTTAGTTATCAAGAAGTAAAAGTTATGATTATTTATAGATAATAAACGTAAAAAGACTGTTGTAGTAGACATAGAGTAGGAACCACTATAGAACAGACAAAAATGCACATCGAGTGCCTCATGTTTGAATCATCGAAATATCACTGGGTCATGATACTCGCTCATGTTTGAATCATTGAAATATCATTGGGTCATGATACTCGCTCATGTTTGAATCATTGAAATATCATTGAGTCATGATAATCGCTCACGTTGGAATCATCGCAATATCATTGGGTCATGATAATCGCTCATGTTGGAATCATCGGAATATCATCGAGTCATAATAATCGCTCATTTTGGAATCATCGAAATATCATTGGGTCATGATAATCGCTCATGTTGGAATCATCGAAATATCATTTAGTCATGATAATCGCTCATGTTGGAATCATCGAAATATCACTGGGTCATGATAATCGCTAGAAGTGGGGATACTAAACTGATCTATTGAACTATAACTTTAACTATTTCATCTCCATTAAGTGTAGATAAGCAAGACACTTTTCATGCTCAGTTAACCACACATTCCTGAGTTATGTGCCCTTTAACATAGCAATTTCTATGACAGAAGCATAAAATGCTCTCAGTTTGAGGAGCAAATTTCTTCCACATTTCTTAAGTGATCACGTTTAAATTTAAATATTCACCACCATGAAGTGTAATGTGAAAGACACATTTTTTAAAGGAAGTTATCCGAATGTTCCAGAGTTATATGCCTTTGAATTAAGGTATGGCATCTACTCCTGTGACAAAGCGGTGAGGTGGTATTTTAAGTATTTCTTAGCACAAAGCTCTTGTTAGCTAGACTTTGCCAAATAGTTGAAGCTATACCACTCACCAGTGGCTTTTTCACCATTTTGGGAATGGGGCCGGGACCCTTCAGTTTGGGAAAAATCGCATTGTTTTCAATAAAATTTAGATATTGGTGTTGTTGTTTTCTTTTCTAGAAAAAAATATATAAAAAAGAGAATACAAGTGTTTTCATTGTTATATTTACTAAGGTTCAACTGATAGAGTTGCACAGAGAAATTAACTAAATGTTGCATTTTTTTTTGTGGAAACCTTCAATATGGTATTTAAGAGGCTGTCCTTGGGAAAAATATACATGTTTTTATTAGAAATGGGGCCAAATTTATGCCCCTGATTTGATAAAAAAAACAACTCAGTTCAACCTAATGTTGGCGCATGTGTTAGTGTTGGCTTCAACGTAATGCTAAGGTAAGACACAACATCTCCAAATAACTGTTTCTAGTTTCTACTACAGGTTTTCAATAGAAACTTCACAAATGTAGTTTGAATCATGGAGTGTCAGTTTCATAAATCTGACCTAAAATTTAACACAAAAATTGCCCCATTGTGTACTGAGAAATTTGATTAAGTTAAACGTATCCCTAATCTGGTTATAATTGACAATTTGAACACTAGAAGTCACATTCAAACACTTGTGTGATGATATCTGGACTGAGTTTAATATGATTGTGGTTTGTTTAAAAAAAAACTGGCTGTCAGGTGACGGGCACAATTTAATCCTGAAACCTAGTTAATGCTACTTGCTTAGAACAGTTTGGTTCCGTTGAGTCTGAGCGGAGTGCTTTATAAGGCCTTTGACCCTCTTGTTTATGTCAATGCTGAAATTTTGTCCATGGCATATCTTGAGTACAATATGAGGTACCAAGATAACACTTCATATGTATGAAGCTTGCATTGTTAGAAATCCTGTTCGTCAAGCCGAACTGCAGGGCCTTCCGTCACACTCTATTGCTTAAATCGGAGGATTCCGGGGATAGTCGATGTATCACGATGGCCTATCTAACGGAGGATTCCGAAGATAGTCGATGCACCACGATTGCCTGTGTCAAAATGGCATGTTGGGTTTATTTTAGACACGACAGTGATAGTTCTACTTTAAATTTGTTAATTTTCTATCCACATGAATTTGCGTAGGTAAATACGATACGATTTAAACTGAATATAAACTGTATATTTATACTTATTTTAGATGAGTTTTATGTTAAATTATACTTTTGTATCATAAATAAAGATCTTGCAACTTATGTTACCAACTTAAGCCGCAATAAATTGTCTTCCGTTTTTGAAGAGGGTACTTACAATTTAACTGTTATAAAGTATACACATTAGCCTGGTGGCTTTTTTTGTTTTAAGACACTCCTTTATTTGATATATGCATGTATTTACTCTGTGGAGGCACACATAATCCCCTTGGTAAACCACTTTGAGGCCACTTAGGCCAGTATTGTTTAAGGTAACATGACTTGAGACACAAGTACGTTGTTTACTGGAGATATTACCCTGGGAACAAACTCAAAGTTGATTTGTATTTGACTGTGTTAAGCTCGACATTACTTGTTTGTAGCCTTTTGAGAAAAGCTAGATTGGTGTGTTTTGGTTTGTTTGATAATATAGAAGCCTAGACACCTTATTATTTGAGTTCTATCATAGATTTTGATATCAAAAGGCTAAGTGGTCAACGAAATGTCGACCTTTTTAAAGTCCAACATTGAAAAAGGATCTGACATGATCCAGGACTACGTGTGTTCGACCTGCAAAGATAGGAAACTGAAGGAACCAGCTGATTATTATTGCGAATCTTGCGTACAGTTTTTCTGCGGAAACTGTATTTACATGCACCGGCAGTTGTTTACGGAACATTTTCCTCATGGAAGGGGAGATATGAAGAAATGGCCAGTTGCCAAGAAGATGGAAGATTTTCTTCTTAAATGTGATATTCATAAAGAAGAAAACCTGACAATGTTTTGCAAAGACCATAGCCAGCTGTACTGCAGTAAATGTGCTTTCCTGAATCACAGGTAATTTGATCACAATTGTCGTAAAAACATTAAAGACAGAAAGTGTATGGTTTAAAACTCCAAAAAATCAAGTAAAGAATATGAATACTACAAATGTTATTTTAAGAAACAGCCATTTCGGGTGATATGAATAAAACATATTTTAGTTATAAACTTCCTTTTAAGTGGGTAATTACTATAGTCTTATGCACTTAAAACCTTGGTTTAAGACTACAAACATGAAACTATACCATGTCTCAGTCTAGCAAGAGGTAACTTATGTAAGTTATCATGACCTTGCATTAATTTTGGTTAAATTGTACAGGGAAAGTGTTAATGTGCCTTAAATACTTGTCAAACTAAAAGATCATGAAATGATGTTTCAATACCTGTACCTCTGTTTTGTATGGTATGAGCCTTATAAGTTAATCTTTGGTACAAAATACAAAAAGATGAATTAATAATTATCGAAATACACGTAAATACTCAATGAAGATTTTTGTTATCCAGATATTTATCAGATTTGAATTGATCAAGCTGTAAAAAAATATGTACTGTTGCATCATGTATGAATTATTTGTTTTTATTAAAACAAAATGTTTGCTTTAAACAGGAAATGTAAAACGGTGATATTTTTATCAGACTTGGTAAAACATACCTCCACTGACCTCAAACAACTATCAGTTACTATCCAAACTTCTCTGGTAGAACTGAAGGAGCTTCACGACAACCAGGAGGCTAGCATTCTCTCTGTACAAAGTTCATTTGATGAGCAGTTACACAAAATAAAGGGCACTCGTGAACAAATAAATGCAGCTTTAAACATGCTTGAAAATAAGACGCTGAGGGAAATGAAAGATACACTAACAAAAATGCAAGCCACTTTCAAAAGTGATGTCGACAATTTTGCCACTCTTCGATGTGAATTAAAACAACTTGGAGACGCTATTCGGGACATTTGTGATAAAAGCAAGCAGGAACTATCTCTTATAGCAAGCATTAAATGCCGGGACAAAATACAGCTAATTGAACAATATCGGAAGAAGAACTTCGTTCCAGTAAACGTTTCGATAACTTTTCAGCCTAATAGTGAAATTGTTAAGTACCTGTCCAAGTTGTCAGGTTTTGGGAGGATTGAACAAAGTACCCAGCCATTGCCAGTTTTGGGAAATCCAGACAAAGTAATACGGTTAGGTGGGAAGTCTGAGTATAATGTACGTTTGCTAGACAATTCAGATATATGTAGTATCACGGACATATGTGTTCTCCCCAATGGGCAGGTCCTGGTTGCCGATAACACTAATGGGGAAGTCAAGCTGCTTAACCAGCAGTACCAGGTGGTGAGTCGTTGTAGATTATCTGGTCAGCCATTCGGCATTTGTCAGATCACACCGAGTGAGGTTGGTGTTACTATTGGTTCAGATGTCCAGTTTATCAAAGTCAACAACAGCCAGCTGGTGACAGACAAAAAGCTTCAGTTAAACCATGACTGTTTCGGTATTTCCAACCACCTTGGAGACCTGTTTGTCAGCTCTTTTACTGCACTGTACAAGTATTCACTTAGTGGTAAATTAGTTAACAAACTGCACGATGATGAATCTGATATTTCCACAGGTAAGAATTATGTTTGAATTATCTTTATAAACAAGAAATGTATATAAAAAAAGAGTCGTAAAGCATTTGTAGAAGTTATTATTACAACAACAAGGAGCTGAAAACTTGTATTCAGTATTACTCTTAAAAATGGTTATTAATTAAAATTGACCATAATGTATATTGACTACATAACAGGTATATGAATTGAATTGCTGTGAAAAGCACAGTTTCTTACCTATTCTTTATATTTTGTTTTTATCAAATAAACATACAAGTGTAACATATTGTATCATTACAAATGTTTCAATATATTCTTTACACTAATTTGTCCTTAATTTGTTGTTAAATACAAACAAACAGGAAACAAAAAATAACGCTTTGTATGTGACTATAATTTAACAGCTTGCTTTTGTAACTGGTGAATAAGAACAGTACTGGAACGTTCCATTACTTGTTGTTTTCGAATATTTTTGTCCTTTAGTGAAAGTTACAAATATAACTTTAGTCATATGTTGTACACATACATTATGTTTTTGTAATTTTGAGTCATAATTATGCCAACGGATATTGTTATCATGTATTCTGTTTTGCAGAATGGAGTTGTGCAGTGAGCCCAACAGGTGACAAGTTGTATATCGCAAAACCCTCCTTACCCTGTCCAGGAATGGGTCAATCCTTGCCACCTTCACGGATCCTGAATTGCAACGCCCGACGAGCGTATACGTGACACCTGCAGGCCAGGTGCTGGTATGTGGAGAGGGGTCCCACACTATCATACAGATTGACAGTAAGGGCACTAGGAAGCTGGCCACCCTGGCTACTCGGGAGGATGGGGTTAAGAACCCATACTCAGTCTGCTACAACAGCAACACTGACTCAATTATTGTTGGAATGTGGCGCAAGGATAAGATCCGTGTGTACAAACTGCAATAGCTTATCACTTTTGTATTGACATGTGTATTAATGAGTGATTTAAATTACAATAGCTGTTTGTCAATTATTGTTTTGTTACAATGCAACAATATAGTTTTTAATATAGTACAGTTTGTATATGTGAAGTACTAAGTGATGTAAGTAACAATAGGTGTTCATGTAATATTTTTTGTTAAATTGCAAGATTGGTTTTGAAATGTGGATAAACAATTTTGTTTAATACATGTTTTTTCTTTGTTCATTAAACGTAGTGAGTTTCTTAATTGGTAAGTCTTAGATGTTTAGTCTTAAGTGTACAAAATTAATGTTTTACGTTGTTCTTTACTTTAAAAACAGGTACATGAAACTTTTTAGAATGTGATTTATTAGATGAATAACAATAAGTTTATGTATTCATTTATAAATATATTTTAGCGGCTCCGATATAATTAAATCGTTGGAAAACTTATTTATCAATAATTACTAGCTGATATTCTGTTATTAATGGAAAGTTCTACAATAAAACAACTTTAAAATGCCTTATTTGTTTTACAATTTTTATGATTATTTTTCATCCATTCTCGCTTGCTATGCTTATCATATTTTTTTACAAAGCGTCTAGATGAAACAGAATCAATAACGTCCCAGAGGGGGAAAAGATTTTCAATTCAATGTGAAACCATAATTCCAAAGATGAATCAAAGAGAAGTCTTTTTAGACTTGAACCAGTAATTTTGAAATCTATAATACCGGGCCGAAGATTGGGACAGTGAATGACAGTCATTTCCTTGATCTTAATTTGTTGTATCCGTAACACTTGTGTTTGAGAACGACTAAAGTGCGTATATGACTGAAAAGAGCGAATATGAATAGATGACGTCTTTTTTATGTTTGTCCGTCAATGTTTTTATATGGAAATCATTCCCTGATTACACATATTCTAAATATAGTAATACTGTTAAGATCGACTAAACATTTTAGTGTTTTTTTCCTGACATTTCTATTTTAGTGACTCCAAATTCATATCCGCGAATATGAACGACCAACCAGAACACCGCTTTTAGGTAACACACCACCAATTCAGAAAGCAAAATGTATACCGAAGTAAGAACCGGTATTTGTATGTAAAATATATTAATTCTATACATTATATGGTATATATTTTAAGACAAGTACGTCTTTGATTTCGTACAATATGCCAATTTAATTTTTTAATGCCGCTCACTTTCCAGCCATATATACAAGAAAGTGATTAACGCTATTTCGTTTTAATATTCACTCTATATCTTGACTTAATTCGCTGCGAAATTTCTTAGCGGGATGACCTAATTACAGCTCCACTAAGGAAATTTGCAGCGAGTAAGATCGAGATATAACGCGAATGTTAATACGAAATAAACACTTATCACTTTCTGACTGATATTGCTGGAATGTGAGCGTCATTTAAAAGTTAAAAAAAGTAATAAAGGGTATACAACGGCGAAAAATACCTGTCTCGACATGGACGTCGCCATCCTGACTATCACGTAATTACTACCTCTGTATATATTCAGAACAAAATCAATTCTGGAATAATTCAAATACCTTCTTATGAAAACCGGCATTCAATGCGCATTGAATTTTCAAAATTCATCTTTGAAATATAAAAGACATCGTATATATAAGGTCAATGTACACCGTTTTAATAATCACAAACACACACGCAAAGACAAATACCCATATGATGTACATATGCAGACCTGGTTAATAATTGCCAAGTTCTACCCGCCACCACTCTCTTAAACACAAGTATTGATAGCAACTGGTGGAAATAAAGTAAATTATTTTCAAACCGTTTTGTGTTGTCAAGCTAAAAAACACACTAATTGAAAATAATATGTGGGTAGTATTGCTGTAAGGCTAAATTAAACACCCTCTCCGTCGAACAATATCTGCGACAGAGAAACGGGTTCGCCATAATTGGACGCAGTTATTGGTGTATTTATTACACAGGTGTTTTTGTGTTCTCCCGATGTATCGATAAGAGTGCGCATCCAGCTATCTGGTGTTGGTTCTGGGGATTTGAACGATATTGATCTCTTCTTATTCACCTTATTTGCGGAGGACAAGCTCGACTTTAGCTGGACATCCTCAGATTGGGTCGAGGGCGATGTTCCATGCAGTGGAACCACAGGTTGTGAAAGCGATTTATTTCTTGTAACAATAATTTCTCCACGTTTTCGCTTTCTAGCAAGGTCATTGTTGTTTTGAAGTGCTTCTGGATGTTGAAGAAACTTCTCTTCTAGATATAGCCGCTCTAGAAATGCATGCCCTCTTTGAACTTTTGCGTGTCTTGGAGAACTTATGGGTATTGAAGGACGTGCATAATTGGTCATTTTTAAAAAGTTCGATGCCTGAGGTCGTTTGCTTGTTTGTCGTTTAACAGGTTTCTTTTTCATCTCTTTTTTGTCTAAAGTATCGTAATTATTATCTTGTTGGGTAAAGTTTTTGAGATTACCGTTCGGTTGTAAAGTGTGTTTTGTTTGTAAGTGATTGTCAGCAACTGTGTTTGATTTCTTCCGGTCGGCAACCTTTTTGATATTTACAGTAAAAGCGGTTATGTTGTCGAGATCTGAACATGTGTTCGCATTGGAACAAACTGTATTGTTATTAAAAATACTTGAGTTAGCATTAGAGAGGTTTATATTGATCAGTTCTGTAAACTGCTCGGAAGCTACGCTAATTGGACTTAGCTCATTTGTTTCAATTAATTGTTCAGAAACGCCACTGTTGTGGTTAATGTTCTCTTGGTCGTATGGTCTTATAGCATTTCCGCTTATTTCACTCACATTGTGTTTATCATTTGAAATTTCAGCGTTGTCAATTTTGGCGTTAAAACTGTTTTGTTCGGTAAGTTTTTCTGCATCGCCATAAATACCATCGATAATTTTGTGTCCTGTTAAATAAGTATCACTGTGTACTGATTCGCTGATGCAACGTTGGCTGTCGTTTTGTTCTTCTTCTGTAGCGTCATTTATTTCGTTATCAACTTCTATACTTATTGACGAAGCTTCTTCCGTGTGTGTTCTTATGTGTAACCTGACACTGGATAACTCAGCTGTGTCAACTAAAGAATCCGAACAGATCTTGCAATCTACCAGTATACTAAAATCATCCATTTGATAAACGTTGTACAGTTTATCTATTGCTTTTAATTGCTGCTCAGACCTTTCCGTTACTTGTAGGTACATTTGTTTTGGGTTGTTAAATTTATCAACCATTTCGAATGGTGTCTTCGCTCTTTCCTCAACTGGCGGATACATATCTGTGTCACTCTCTTCCGATTGGTGTCCTGTGTATATCGTGTTAGTACTTCCGAGAATATCATTCGTGTCTTCATTACCATCTGTTTCGGTATCGTCGAAGTCACGTAATCCCTTGTCTATATCATGCAGAGGATCATCCGTTAAGTCGGCAATTGCCAGATCAGAACTCGTGTACAGACTTCTAGCGCTGCTACATTCAATAGCTCGGCCCATGAATCCTCTTGGTGTATCAGTTTTTCTTACACTACCACATTTATCAGAACCAGAATCGATGTCTCCAAAGCTTGATTCGTTGTTTTCATTTCCCTTTTCAATATATAACTCTGGTATTTGATCATCTTCAGCATTTGCTTCGATGGTTTTAATATGAAACACGTCACGTTCATTGTTTTCTTGTTCGCGAAAGAAGTCTCGAATCATGTCTCCAAGTTTCCCTGCTGGTGGCACGGCATGTTTTGTATGATTCTGGTGCGCTTTGCGGATACACCGTGTCTCTGCCTTTTTAATGTGATGCCGAAAACAGAGACAACTCACGACGATAATACAGCAGACAAACACAGCTGTTCCTACGAGAGACCCTATCAGAACTGGAACGTCCATCCTGGAGTTTTTATTCAGAAATATGTCATGCGATTCCTGTATGAAAGAGAACAAAATGTGTCAATGTTCGCAAACAAACATATGTCAATTTTCGCAAACAAACATGTGTCAATTTTCGCAAATGGCTATATGTTTTATCATCGTCTATTAGGCTGTGAATGCGCAATTCATACATGTTTTATTTTCATCGTTTTCATACATATTTATATTTTTAATATTCTTGTTTTCATGGCTTCTACTGAATAAAATGCAAGATTGTTTCATGTTATTTTTTAAACATGCTGATTAATCTGAGTTATTATGTATACTTAATTGTGTATTCCGTTGCATATTACCAGTGATAGCTTTTTGTTTAATTAAAGAACATAACACGGCAGTCGCATATTTTACCAACACCCAGTTAAAACAATTACGTTTATTTATCATTGCAAACATGTACATAATTTTACAAAAAAAAAACAAAGCAAAAAACAATCTTTTTTCAATGATTTGCGTTCAATATTTCGCTATTGCACATTAATTCTGTATTAATTGTAATATGTGTTTTACCAAATGGTTATTTTCACAAAATAAAAATAACCCTGTAAACATGTTTAACTCATTTTCATTATGTGAAACTTATGTCATTGGATTTTAAAGATCATACACATAATTCAACTTAAAATAAACACAAACATACCTAAAGTGTCCATTATTATTTAATTCGTTTTTTATGTCCAGTAAATTGCGTATTTTAATGATTAACTTAAAGGAGTTTTGCTATTATTGTATTTAAAACTATCGGTTGTTTTATCGTTGACACTTATCGATCAATGCTTTTAAAGGACTCATTAACAAAAGTCGTTTACAATAGCGGTTGATTTTCTTTTAAACAATATAAACACATTTTCTCGCACCATGCGTAGATAAAATCATTACTGGCCTCACGTGTCAACTATTGAACATAAAGTCACAATTTGTTAACAGTATATTGCAAAAAAATAAATATGCGAGTTTCCTCATTGTTTTGTTGAATTTTACCTACCTAAGTTAATTTATACGTTTGTAAATACCCACTCACACAGAGAAGATCAATACCACTGTTTAATGTACGCTTAAACTGGTATTGTACGGACGCGACCTATCACTCACTCAGTCTTTGTCATACGTCTACGTCATTATCCTGTGTTAAAAACGCACACACAAAACTCATATTTCGCCGCAATAACATGCGGTCAGATGTCTGACATGTTTTCTGAAGGAGACGCACAAGGGCGCATGCGTCAACGGTGAACAATACTTACAAAAAACAAATATATCGACGAACATCATTTTCGAGAAACATAATTAACGTCGCAATTTTGTCTTTCCTTTCGTATTCTTATTTCCACGCAAGTCAGTTGTTTTCGTATGTGAAATGAATATCCCAATCACAGGAAGTACCAAATATCCGTCCATCCGTTTGTTATCGGTCGTTCCGTTCTTTGTTATGACACGAGATCCCAGGAACTATCGATTCTGTGAACGTGAATGAAGTACTTATTTTTTATTGCGGACACCTGCAAACTATACTGAGAAGTATAACAAAAGTTTGCTTGTGTTTCTCTCGCTAAAATATGGCTAAATATTTAACCTTACAGTCTGCTTAATAAGAAAGAATCAGTATTGAGCTTTGTTTTGATTAGTAAGAAAATTGTACCTTTTTGAGGTTTCAACAAGTGACAGTTACAAAAGAAAACGCTGGGAGAAACCCTTACGTGGTTTCTATTATAAGTGGCATTATTCTGATACCTAATCAAAATAGAAATTATCAGTTGTTTTTATCATTATGCGAGTATGCGGGCTTCATATATGGCATTGCACGTACTTATGCCACCCATTTCCAAAGCACTCACTCGAGATGTTTTTACATTTAGTTCTAAGGTGTGTTTCTTGATGGGCTAATACAAGTGTGTATTTACTTTAAATTATCTCATCCCGAGTCACTTCAATAAAACCATTTCATATATTAAACCGAGTCAACATGCCGAAGAAATTATGTCGTACTTTGGTTCCAGTATATCCCTAACACCATGTTTGTTCAAATTATATATCCGACACCTCGTGTGCAGCTCTTTAAGTGGTTTTACAAACCCAATTTCGACACACAAAAAGATTTATTAATTATTCATATTGTCCGCAGTTTCCTTATTTGT